>OOFC01023915.1:0-12817 GCA_900323345.1 Pseudochromis fuscus | reverse complement strand
CGCCCCCCGCTGCCCCCCGGTCACTGGAGGAGAGAGTCCTAGGTGTGGGAGAACATTTTGTTTAGAAATGAAAAGCCTGATTTGGTCCAGTGCTGTTTGAACTGAAGGTTGTAGTAGTTGGTTCAAGGTTACTTTATTGGTACCCATAGGTAGATTTGTTTTGCAGTTTAGGTTTATGCATCCATCCTTCCACACCAGGCACAAACGTAACAATGAAAAGCCAACATGAGCTGTCTGTTGAACAATGGAAATGAAAATGAAAATACCCTTGGCTCCACAAATCTGGACATAAAAAATAATAAAAACAAATAAAAGAGAAAATAAAAGAGAGGATAAAATAAGATGAAAACCTCTTGGTTGTTAATCTGATCTGTTTTTACATCAACAGGTAGGAGTTTCCGTGAGGAGCAGTGTGAGGCCTTCAATGGCCTAAACCTGAACACCAACAGGCTGGGCTCCTCTGTGGTATGGGTTCCCAAATATTCAGGTATCTCTCCCAAGGACAAGTGCAAGCTTATCTGCCGGGCCAACGGGACTGGATACTTCTACGTCCTTGCTGCAAAGGTGCGCATCCCATTTACTTTGTTTACTTCACCATTCCTGCTGACTGTATCTGTTCTAATCAGCTACTTCCCATCACTGAAAAAGAACATAAATTATACTTTGTGGGTATCCCATGTTAATGAAGTTGAGAAACACCAATGAGTTCTAAAAAGTTCTCGGAAAATGACATATTGACTTCTTTCATATGACCAGCAAAACATATTTACCCAACCATCTGTTTGCCTGATCATTGTTAGCTGTAGTGCAAATGATACTGCAGCAGTGCTGTCAGCTTTCATTATGCTCCTGTGAACAAAAGTCAAAGTCCTAGCACAGTTGAATCTCTCTAAAATGCTGAGACATGATATGGGGGAATTCTGATAATATCCGAAGCTAAGTGGATATTAGTTATTGTACTTCCTATTACTAGCTCAGCTCTTTGACACTGAGCACCTCAAGAGTCGTGAGTCAAACCTCATCAGCGGTGTAGCTGCAAAATTCAGGTAGAAAGATTAGGGAGCTGTCTGTCTGCAAGGACCTCTGAACAGCACAGCAGTGTGAGGTGATGTGTTGGTGGCAGCAGAGGATGGGTGGAGTGGTGAGAGTGGGGAGACATGCAGGGGCAGTATCTCTTCACAGCTGTGACCTGTCAGCAACTATTTATGCAGTCAGCTAGGAAACATGCTCATAGCAGAAACACAAGCCAACATTTTGTTTACACAGAGTGACATTGCACAATCCCTCTGCTGCTGTTTCTGAGTTTCTAATGATGGAGCTTTTGTTTCAATATGTTTGTATACACATAAGCATGAAATATGTAAAGACTGGTAGATTAGATAAATGCATGTAATGTACAGTACAGGCCAAAAGTTTGGACACACCTTCTCATTCAATGCGTTGTCTTTATTTTCATGACTATCTACATTGTAGAGTAAAGTAATGATGGCCACTCGTTTTTCTTCAGTTAGCTGATTGGTTCTTGCCATAATATGAATTTTAACAGTTGCCCAATAGGGCTTAACCCAGGGGTGTCAAACTCCATGGAGGCCGAGACACTGCAGGTTTTCGTTTCCAGCTGGTTACTAAAGCAGGTGAATTTAATCATGAACACCTCCTTCAGTTTGAGGGAAGGAGCTCATCAGTGAGATCAGTTACTGGAGAGATGGTTGGAAAGAAAACCTGCAGGGTCTCTGTCTCCATGGCACGAGTTTGACACCCCTGGCTTAACCTGACTTCTGCACAACACAACTGATGGTCCCAACCCCATTGATAAAGCAAGAAACTCCACTAATTAACCTGATAAGTCACAGCTGTGAAGTGGAAACATTTCAGGTGACGACCTCTTGAAGTTCATGGAGAGAATGCAAAGAGTTTGCAAAGTAGTAATCAGAGCAGACGGTGGCTATTTTGAAGTTCTGTACATAACTCCACGTGTGTTCATTCATAGTTTTGATGCCTTCAGTGAAAATCTACAATGTAAATAGTCATTAAAATAAAGAAAACACATTGAATGAGAAGGTGTGTCCAAACGTTTGGCCTATAGTGTAGGTTCCTCAAAAAATAAGTCTGTAAACGAGCAAAACTGATTAGAAAACAAACGTCTTTGGAGAGCTGCTTTGCAAAGGCTGAAAACATTTGTTTTTTATGCCAGTAGTGTTATTCATTTTTAAGTTTTGGGGGGTTTTTTTTGCTGTGTTTATCTGTCACACCTTCAAGGGCAGCCCATGAAAAAATGCCTACATTAAACCGGTCCGTGGAGCATAAAAAAGGTTTTGGTCCCCTGATATAAGCTCATACAACTAAGATATTCATGTCTTAAAGTTTGTTCTGAAGCAGCATCCCTCCATCATGGATGATTTCTGGAGGCTACCTTTTTAAATATTTCAACCAATCATAAAAACAGTTTTTTCTCCTCGATTGAAATACCCACACAGGCTTGGCACATGGCAGCTACACATGGTGAGTCAGACAATCTGTCACACAAAACACCACAACTTGTTCACAAATGGTCTTGTGGGCTCTTGATATTACAAGTTATCAAACATTCATTTTGAATGTATTAATATTCATTTCCTATACCCATGGCGTGAGAATCAGGACTTCCCTAGTATAGTATAAAGACCTCAGAAGAAGAGGGAGTTAGCTTAGTGTGGCTTTAGACTTAAAGAGGCAAAAAGTCAACCTGATCTGGCCTGCTAATCATATTCATCAGTGCATGATAAAGATGTAGAAACAAAAATATTGCTTCATCTTCTGCTTGGTGGTCAATAACCATGTGTTTAACTTCCTGGAATTGGTCTTGTTTGCCTTGAAAAGGATCCAGGAAGTAAAAGGAAAGTGTTACTGCACCTAATGTCCTGCGAAACCACAACTTGTCAATTTCATATTTTGGTTTCAGTTCAGATTAGACAAATGAGGCAATTAACGAGCTTTAGAAGTGGAGGTGCCAGAAGGTGGATTCTGGATAGAGTCCAAGCCTTTATGCTAAGCTAATTATCTAATTACGACATCACTTTACCTTCATAGAAAATACACAGATATTGAAAGTGTTGTCAATCCTCTAATGTAACTTGAATAAGCTCCCTAATGTTAGAAACTCCAAAGTCTGAGGCTACTGTGTGATGTGAGAACATAGTAATCAGTCTTTTAATCACGGGGAAAAAAAAAAGTAATCACAGTTCATCTGGAAAAGTCTGAAGCATCTAAATTAGCACTGACATTGTAAAATAAAAGTAAAAATGTCTCATTTTGGTTTTCCAGGGTGTCACACTCTGCAAAGGAAGTTTTGTTTATGCCTGGATTGACTACAGAGCAGATCTTAATGATTTTACAGATTTTATTCAGGAGAGATAAGGTACCACCCGAGGAACAAATGATTGGACGGGATTGTGAAAAAGAATCAGAAAATCCTAGAAAATTCCCATTTCTATTTGAAGTTTTGCTATTTCACCACAAGAGGGCAACAGTGTTCAATGTGCAGCATCAGTACAGCTGGAGTACGCCTTGGTGGAGGTGGAGATGCAGCTTTTATACAGTTACATCCATGATAGACCATACTTCACAAAAATAAAATACCCTTGTTTTCTATGTTAAGCTCATACAATCAATGCATGAAAATCTATGCAGTCCCCGAAAGTATTTGCAGTAAAACTTCCGTGTTAAGTGTTCCCACACGGTGTGTAGCTGTACCATTACCATGCAGCACATGTGAACTGCAGGACAATTGCAGTACTTAGAGGAACAGTGAAGTGCAGGCCGGCAGCAGCAGCATCAGTCTCTGCCTTCCCTGTGTTGTTCAAAGAGAATTCTCTACGCCAGCAACTAGAGATTTGTGTCTGCTATACACACTGCATAGTAAACATGACCCAGCGGCACAAACCAGCATACTTCAGCACTCATATTGATTACCGGCATAAGGATAAAGAATCTGGCATCTGGAGACACAGTTGGGTGTTGATGAAAATATCCCCTTCGGACACTAGCGAGTAAATTCAGCTGAACATTAAGATTCTCTTCTTTTCTGGTGCACTGTACAGCACAGCAGAGGTTTTTTATTTCTTTACACTGTTAAGATATCATTTAATTTGATTTGATTTTATTAAAAACCACTAAAAACACATTGTTGTTTAATAATGATCGTCGTTGCACACTAAAGAAACAGGAATAGTCTAACAATGGCCGCTACAAGCCACGACATGTTTACTGTAATTATCAAACAAACACTCTCCACACTGTGTTTTTAACAATGTAACTCACCTTTAATGTCAGTGACTACGTTTTTATAGATATTCATACAGTTATGTTTCAGTAATGTCATACAATATACAGTATACACAGGCAGCATTATGAGCCAGTAAAAGTCTTCTAAATGAAATAAACAAGTGTGTTTATATGCCCACTAGTATCCCACATACGAGCCATCCTGTTTATAATGAGGCACACAACATGATGTGTACATGACTACTATCTATAGTGGTTTGGACGGGGCTGACAGACGAGAGAGAGGAGAGTCTTGACACTGAGGTGTTAATAAAACCCACACATACACAAAGCAGCAGAGGAGCTTGGATGCGATCCAAACCGTCCATTACAAGATGCCATTAGAAGTTCGAACCGAGAACAGACGCACATACAAGATTTGGAAACCCTGAGCAAGTTAAACAGGAAAGAGAAAATATTACAAATACATCAGTACAAAACACATGGATGAGATGGATGCATTTGAACACAATCACGTTGGTGTTGGGAGCCAGAAGTGACCATATTTAGGTATGAAGGGAGGCGTGAGGAGGCGGGGCTGACCCTTGAACCCAAGTACACTGCCCAATGTGAATGGGACTGGAGTTCATCGATGAATGAACCTCCAAACCACCTGTAAATCATTGGAGATCAGATCTGTCAATCAAACTAAGCACCCCCCCTAATCTTCCTCTTTTTGAATATCTCCTTCATGATGAAATGATTTTCAGATGGACCAGATCCCTGAGAAGAAGAGCTGAGTTTAGCTAATACCATCAGAATGACTCATGAAAAAAAATGTATTGACTTATTATTTCATGATTGAATATAACAAGTTTTGAATTGAAGTCAATTGGAGGCAGAATTTTTTGGCGCCACCATCTACTGGCCGTCAGGGGTATTGCACTTTTTCACACTTCCACATTGGCTTTACTTTTGAGAGCCTGCTGTTATGTTCATCTTTTACATACAGCCTATGATAAAAATACACATCCTTAACTCTTGTCCCTAATTGTTGTGAGTTTTTAAAACATGAGGTAAGTAAGGGGATTGGTGATTTTCAAAATGCTGTGACTATAACAGCTGCATACTTTACCAACACTGCCTTGAAATCTTGTACAAGCAACACATTCCTATCAGACTGCGAGTCCGTGGACCCATTTGAAAAGCATAAGAAAAACAATGGATTGCAATGAAAAGACAAAGTGCTTAAGAGGCCATATACTGTATGTCAAGCCGCAGGGTGAATGGGTGCTGCAACAGTACTCTGCTGCTTACAACTCTGTTACAACTCTCACAACTGCCATAAAATCAATAGCTTGGCGTTTTTCCAACACGCCTGCTGGCCTCGTCCGAGGGACCGGGACATGACCTGGAAATCACATGCAGAAAGTGAGCACTCTCCTTCACTGCATCACCATTCAGGAGGAGTTGTGGCCTCTTTAGGAATAAATACAGAGAATTACGCACCAGAAGAAATGACGAAAAGCAAAATATAGGGAGTTTAAGAGATTCTGTCTGTCCTGTTTACATCCTACTACATTGATGACTGACTTAACTCTACCTGACCCCATCCAATGAGCAATGATATAATGTTTGGGTAGCTCGTCTACAAATAAGTCTCCTACAGAATGGCTTTGTTAGCACTTTATCTTTAGACCTTTACAGTGATTTACAGTTTATACATTATGGCTGGTTTAGGCAGTCTGTTTTCACCCCCTGCTGTATTCATGTTCTCAGCCACACTAGTAGATTTTTCTCTTCTACTTAGTCCATTATTTTAATCACTTTGTGTATGTTTTGCACCCCTTTGCACAGGTGTAGCATATTAGGTTAGTATACCAAGTCACATAAAGGACATTTCACCTATCCATTATACACAGATGTTTAGCTCGATGACCATGATAGATGGACGAGACTGTCTTAGTTTTAACAGCCTTGTACATTGTATGTGGTGCATCTCTGTCCTGGATCTGTTATTAAATAGAAAGTGATTATGATTCTGAATCTTCATCTCTCACACCCTGAGCAATGGGTCAAATTCAGTTCATATTTACAGTCAGTCAGCTGGACTTCAGAAATGTGACCCTCTGTGTCTCTCCATGTCTAAAATCTTCCAATAAATATCTCCTAATGATCGAATTCCAGTAAAACTAATCACACTCCAAGCTGTACTTTGTTTTCAGTACTAATTTGCAAATGTTTGCATGTTTTGAAGTGCAACTCAAATGCCGAACATATTAATACTTTAACTGCTACACATTGTTATTGTGAGCATAATGCACCACGTGGGTGTGCGATGGACAGGCGATTGACAGCTGGGATAGGCTGATGGATGGATGGATGGATGCACCACATTTAGGTCTAAAATACAGCTTCACAGAGCTGCTTGCAATGATTTGAGAGTCTCTCAGTGGTAGGTCAGTCACTGCAAACCCATGCTGTTTAGCCTTCAATGCACAAAACTATAATGTAAATAGAAACTGCTACAGAGATCCTAAATATGTCCTGGCAAATGTGCATAAAACTATACTTACATTTTTTTTCCTGTATTATCAGCATGTACAAGTACTTAAAAACTGCAACCACTTTATCTATAACATACAGACATAAGGATCACTCCATTGCTACCTCACCTTTGTGTCATCAATGGTAAACGTTACCTGAAGTGGACGAATCCAGTCCAAGAAACATGGCACGATAAACTCTCTATGAAAAAACACTTAGTTGTTAAGTTGTTCATCTTATTCTGAAAAGAAAATGTTGGTGTTTTTCATCACATTGTCTTTCATCGTGTGTCCTCCTACTAATGACTCACTGGAGAGCATATTAATGAAAGTGTATCTGGGCGTATTACACAGAGTTATTACAAATCTACTGCATTTTAATGTTGTCTTTGTCATTAAAATGCTCATAACCAAGATTCACCAGCACCAGGTGGATTCACTTCCAGATTCTTGGTGAAAAAACAAAACACCACAGTTATTACCCTGCTTGATTTAATTTCTTAATAACCAAACTGGAGACATTTAAATTCATTTAAATGTTTTTATTATCAGAGAGGAGCGCAGACCTTCGGCCAAAACTGCTGCTGCTCATATCTGAGGTTTATTTTGGATGACTGCTTTTATCTTATGGGGCGTAATCTGAACTGACAGTAGTGTCAAAAAGGCGCATAGACACACAGACATTTACAACAATGCACTCTTGTTTTTGCAACTTCTCACTCTTGTTTTGGACGAGCTTGGTTTGTGCCTTCAAGCTTTAACTCTACAAAAGCCTTTCCCCCCCAAGTACCTGTCATGTTCTCTCCATTTGTGTTGCTGTCTCGTCAAACATACTGCCAGTTTCTCAGGTAAGCTGGAATCAGGACTTACTTATAGTGACTGTTGACAAAGTCAGATTTGTTCCACTGTACATCAGAATTTGTCAAAGTGCAATTCACGTTCCCTCTTCCTCTGCTTTCAACACTCATTAGAAAGGATCATGTTTTTGTCGCAGGGAAGGAAGAAATCTCTCGGCTGCAGTTTGTGTGCGCTGTCACCGCGCTGCTGTCACCAGTGATAGACTTGAAAATGTGTGTCATGTAGCCAAGGACTTCTGATGACTAACCTGGAAGACAGACAACAACCAAAACACTTCCTGAGCCAGTGAGCGATGGAGGACGAGCGGTATTTTAAAATCTTTGACAATGTTAGTTCCCTTCAGCTTGTAGGGTTTTTTTTTTTTTTTTTGGCTTTTCTGTCCAGTAGATTTCCTGTTTTGATTTGACTCACCACGTTTTAATCTCATTTCCAGTCGCTGTCAGCTGCTGTCTTTGGCAAAAAAAAATCAAAATCTCTGATAGACTCACTGTATGCCTCCCGCCCAGAAACAAACAGCAAACAGACAAACAGAGCTGGTGTCTGGCTGGTGAACAGAGCATAAAGCAGCCCAGAAAAAAACACTATATGAATCCAAACCATTATTATTATTATTATTATTATCATAGCAGCAGAAGATCCAGATGTTTCCTCTGTGAGGTGGTGGAGACTAAAACAGAGCAAAAAGTGCAGTGAATATTTATTATACATCTGCAAGACAAGGTGCATCATATTCACAAAAAGTCATTTTTCATCGTGCATTGTTTACATTCACATCACCACAGAGTTAGCTTTAGTTGTAGCATGCACATGTTAAAGGGCATCCAGACATCATGTGTACTACTGGATAACAAAAACTGACAGAGTGTAGCTTTAATTCTACATGAAATTTGTATTTTTTTCACTTATAAAGGATATTTCCACATGTAAAAACAATAAAAGTAATAAAACAAATGTATTAACACCTTTGTTATTACAGAGATTACATAATTATACAAGATATTAGTCAAATAAAGAAAGCAAAAGCAAAACACCAGTAATATTGCTGTATTTTAACTAGTTGTGTTAACTTTTAGAAATGTATTTAAATTAATTTAAAAAAAAAAAACAACTTTGTAAAATGATATTAAATTAGAGAAAAGTATTTTTTTTATATTTTAAATGAATTTATTTAAATAGTTTTTTGAGTATTCACAGTTACAGGTTTTCATTTGAGTTCACATCAGATATTAAATTCATATTACTAATATTTTTATGTATTTTAAGAAGGGAAACAATCCATAGAAATGTGCCAAAATGTTGTTTACATCCCAGATCTGATGAGATTATTATTTAAAATAAACAAACAACAACAATCTTGCCAGTGGAAAGGTTTGGTAAACAACTGATTTTTATTTATTTATTTATTTATTGTCTGTGGAAACAGCACTGTGTTTTTTTAGCTGTATGTTGCATGCTGCTGTGTCTATAAGGCGAACCAGAAATGCTGCAGTCAGATGGAGCCGTTGGTACAGATATAATGTAGAGGGAGCAGGAGGGGTGCAGTGCAGTAGGTATCAGTGATTTAGCGTGAGAAGGAGCAGAGGTGATAGAGAGAAAAACATCAGGCCTGTCTGTGCTGTACTCGGAGCTCCTCAGAGAGATGTGAGGCAGTAAACACTAAGCTGCCTGCAGCTCTGTCATACATATTATTGGGTTAGCTAAGGGAACCCAGGCTTAATCCTCCTCAACTCTGCAAGGCAATGCAGGGAATCGGCACACAGTGATTATCACATGACAGTGTTTATAGTTTTTTTTTTGATTATTAAACTAAATCCATAACTTTGCAATAATAACACGTGATAAGAGGGAATTTGATTTTTGGGGGTGATTCATTTTACGCTGATTACAAGATTGTAAACACTGCGTCAAGAGGCGGAAAGAGAGAAACCACATGGGAGGCCTATCATTGTGTAATACTTGTTATTACTCCACCAGCACCACAAATTAACAGGATTCACCCAGCCATGAAAAAGCTGTTTATCTATGTATTTTAAACTCTCCGGGGTTGGCGTCACCAGCGAAGAAAAAAAAAAACTAAAAAACGCCCCATCTGTCATCTACTTCCCCACCATTCTTTGATCATTTCATGACCTCCTCTGCCCTCCTCCACCACGGCGGTTTATTCACATGACGATTCATCCGGCACTCGATCAGCATTAATAATACAATCTGACAGATATTGTATAAGGCTGAGTATGAGGTGTCACTCACAGCAACAAACAAGTGAGGAAATGGATGATGTGATAAGGCACGAGACGGAGACAGAGAGAGGAGGATCAAAGGTTTAGCAGTTCACTTCACCTTAAGTTATTTTAGTATTTGACAGATATAGAACCGCTAATCCTCGTGGATAAGATTTCATGTGTCACGATTTGTCACCAGCGAGCAGAGATTTTTTTTATTTACTGATATTTTTGGGAAGAGTCATTTTAAGTAATCTTTGCTCCGAACGGGGTATATATGGAGATCCATTTTGAGAATGAGAAATAGCTGTCACGTCAACAGATGACAGTTGTCTTAGCTGAAAAACAGCCCCAGCGGTGTTTCCATTTAAAGGTGGCCCGTCACCCTCAAAGCAGCGTTTCCCCTCCGAACAACTTATGCCGTTTGAGTGTTTGAGTTCACGTATTCTTCTTAAGAGGATGTGAGCGTTCATCCACTGCTAGCATGTCATTATGTGGTCTGGCTTTTGCACACTGCTTTAAGGCTTACATGTCAGCCACTGTGGCGCGAAAGCATCTCAAGGATTTCTGTAACTTCAAGTCCTTTGAATCCTATTACATATTTAGGTATTACTTCTAAAGCAGATATGATGCTTTTGCTTAGATATGAATAAAGTCTTAAGACCTTTATAAGTAACATCTGAGCCCTTTTGTGTGACAGCAATCAATCCAAGAGAGTGGGTGTCCTCTTCTTTTTATTTTTTCCCTGTATGATTGATGTCTTATTCTGAAAAGAAGCCCTTCAAATGCATATGATGATGCCACTTTCTGAACCGTGCCACCGAGCCAGTAAGTCTATTTTTATATGCTGTTTGTCTTGCGTCATGCAAGTGTAGTTTCTCAAGCTTATCAGCGCCTTTCATAAAGCCATATGGTGCATGTATTTTAGTTTATATCTGTAAAAGGAGAAGAAGTGTTGAGGGCAGCAGACAGACTCCCTGAGCCTCTTCTGCTGCACAAAAGACGGCATGTGCTGTCAAACTGTCAAAACTTATACTTCAAGGATTGCGATCGGCCTGCTGTGTGAGGTTTCTCCGTCGCTTTTATGTCTGCGGTGTTTGTGCACAAGTGTAGTGTGTGATTGACTTTGAGCGCATGTGAGCTATTATGCATGAGTCTGCTTGCGTCCTTATGTTTGTATTTTCCCGAATGCGTCCACATTTCAGTACATGAGCGCGTCGGAGTGTGTGTGTGTGTGTTCAATATGTCTCCCTCTCTTCTCACAAACCCCACACTCTGATCCATTTTTACTGAAGTCTCTGGCTCTCACACTCTGCATCAGTACACCCGATAAATGGAAATATGCCAGGGCAAGGAGAAAAAAGAAACTGCTACACATCATGAAGCACGATGACGGCTTTATTGCCGAGGGAGGCCCTTGAGGGTTCCCCTGGGCTCCAAGTGGCAAATGTTTTAAAAATCTGCATCTGTGCCTTCGGTTAGCGGTCGGCGTAATTGAGCTGTGATTTGTCTGTTCAGGAATAGGTAGAATTAACGGCAATTACTACCTGCTGCATTTGTGTTTGCCCGTTTGCAGGAGGACATAAAAAAGAGAAAAGGTATCAGCCTCTGTCATCATGTATCTAATTGTCTCTGCAGCTCTTCCAAATCCTGAATTATTTAGACATCTACTGAACTCTTTAAAGACCGTGGCTGTCAGCAAATATTGAGACTGTTTTAATTGTGCTTTACTGTTATACTACAAACGCTGTGCAATTAAAGGGAAATGAATTGAGGGGGCGTGATGAAGCGCCTATTTACAGATGGAGAGGGTGGGAGCCATTTTTAATGAGTACACACATGCAGCCAGCCAATTAAATATAGACGTTGAAGATTCAATTTCCCTCTTTACGACACATCATTTGTATTGTTTGTTTTTCTTATTTTCGTCTGCAAAACACTGCCATGCTTTGTATTTACAGTCAGAGCAGTGAGATCGTGAAATATTCTCAGTAGTAACAGTGTCGTTGCTCTTTTGCGACACCTTAGTTGTTGAGATCCAAACCTTAAATGCACAACCTACTAAGTCTCCTTTTGATTTTCCTGGCGGAGGCCATGCCCTTCACTACAAGAAGCTGCTTTGATATGTACACTTTTAAACTTGAAGAAATCAATTGTATTGAACACCTTGCCAGTTCTGCTGTTGTCTAACATTTCTTTAGGAGTATAAATGAATCAAGCCTCTTCTGCATAGATGATTCTTGGTGTATAGAAACTTAACAGTGGCTAGACTTTGTAAACTAATTATTTACATGTTTGTTTAGAAAGTAAACCTGCTAATTGCAGCTCTATACAGTCCTAGTAAGCTGCCATAATCCTCTAGACAATCCTTCTTTATATGAAAATCACATCTTTGAATCTGTTTATCACCACTGTGTTTTCAGCACTCAAGGTTAAATCAGTTTTACAATCTGTGCCATAAACAACCTCCTCTATCCTAACACCATTGATTCAGATAACCCTCGGTGTATTTGCATCCAGTAATAATCTCTCTGTACAGTAGTTTTTCATTGGGATTAGTACTAGCAGTGTGTCTGTATTTCTGCATGGGATTCAAAGTGTGTAGCCGCCCACGAGGGATTCGTGGAAAAGCAGAAGTGGTGGAAGTGACGCAGCAGATACAAGACACTAGGGCTGCAACGATTATTCGACGTAATCGATTACGTCGATTATAAAAATTCATCAACGCAGAAATCCAAGAGTCGATGCGTCATATTGTTGTTTTTGTTATTGGTAAAATCAAATACCAGCCGGGAAAAAGTCATCTGTACTTGTAGTTCCCCACAGGAAGCGGTGGGGGCAGTATCGCTCCCACTGTTTACGGTATTGACAGAAAGGGACAGGAAGAAGAAGAAGTGGAAGCACGACAGCGACAGGCAGCCGAACCAACCAATAAAGAGGGAAGATGCA
>OOFC01023911.1:0-27939 GCA_900323345.1 Pseudochromis fuscus | reverse complement strand
GTGTAAAACATTTCCAAAGAAACATTTAAAGTTTGTACCAACAATAAGGACATTTGTGTTTAGTAGATCACTTCATTGTTGTAACAATGCTTCTTGCCAATAAATCTTATACTGCTGGAAAGTATGTGCTTTGGGCCTGCCAATGCCAAACAACTTTTTTTCTGTGCTGGTTGGTGTTGTTTGGTGGATTGGATGATTGAAGTCTGAAGAAACAAGACATGTTGGCAATTGAACAAGTTCTTCATTTAACAAATCTCAGTAGCGTGTAGTGAAACATCCACACACCTGGCAGCTCGTCCTCATGCTGCCAGCCTGGCCACACACTGCTGTGGGTGGTATTTCATTCTTTAACCAGCACAACCAGTCAGCCAGCGTGGCTGCTGGTCACTCTGACATGATGAACAGGATGCCCAGCCTGATCCCACAGGTGCTCAGTAGGGATGAGGTCGAGACTGCTGGCAGGCTGTCTGATCCTCTCTACTCCCAGATCCTGGAGGTCGTCTCAGATACATATGTATATAAACTGAACTCAGTATGTGTACAGTGTCCAATGTACAATCCAAGTCTTCCTCTTCCCTGATGGACAGTGCATGATCAGCCATAACGCCCTGACCACTGGCAGGTGAAGTAGAAAGTACTCAACTCCAGTACTTGAGTCAAAGTACTGATACTCATGGTCAAATCTTAATCAACTATATGTAAAAGTTACTTGGTCAAAATTTTACTCCAGTACTTTAAAGTACTAAAGTACTTACTTTAAAAAAAAAACCTCTAGTATTCAAAAGTAAAAGTACATTTTCTAACATCAGTACATTGCTGTGTTGTATGCTTCCTGTTAATGTGGTATTTTAAGCTGAAAGTGCTTTGATGAAAAGAAAACTCCTTCCTGCAGAGTGTGTATGATACTTTACGTTGGTGAACTGTTCAATCTTTTTTGTTCTCTAATTTCCCATCGAGAGGCCAATGTGCTGTGAGGAGTTTTTTATAAAATGAATAATGCTGAAGCCGTGCAGTTTCACGTCCTCCCTCTTCATTGGTTGGTTTTGCTGTCACCACTGGATCGACTGTCTGTTTGCGCATGCACGATGGTAACATGATGACAAACTGCCCGAAATGCGTTGCCAGCATAGACTGAATATAAAGTTACGACAAGCGTCCTAGAAATGTAGTGGAGCTGAAAGTACAATATCTGTCTTTGAAATGTAGCAGAGTGAAAGTCAAAAGTTTAAAAAAAAACAAACACTCTTTGACAACAATCAAATAGTGATGGTTAGCTGACTAGCATCAGAGCATCCCCAAAACTGTGGCTCTTGTGGGCTGTTCCTGGTCTGCAGTGGTCCATGGTGCCGGGGTCGTGGGCGGACAGGGTTCACTGATGTGTATGAATGAAGGCTGGCCTGTGTGGTCTGATACTAGCAGAGTGTAGCAGTTTGTCGTGTATGAGGCTGTGCATCCACAGACCTTCAGACCTGGCCATCATCTAAAGCTCCTACAATGGACACGTTAGCTTCAGAACTGGACCGCAGAGCAATGTAAGAAGGAGGCCTGGTCTGATGAATCAGGATTTCTTTTCCATCATGAGGATGTGCATTGTTTACCTGGGAAAAAAGGTGAAGGCAGCGTGATGCTCTGCAAGATGTTCTGCTGGAAACCTCGGGCCCTGCCGTCCATGTGGATCTTACTTTGAAGCAGTGGACGGTGTCCTCTTTCAGGATCATGCTCCCTGACTCACTGCACACATGCTTCATGAACGGTTTGAGGAACACAACGATGAGCTCAAGGTGTTGACTCATCCTCCAGATTACCCAGCTCTCAATCCAGCCAAGCACCTGTGGGTTGGACTGGATGAAGCTGGACCAACCAGTAAAGGTTCCAGCTGATCTGGTGTGAACTCAGTGTCTACTGCACAGTGATCTGTTGTCTACACAGGAGGAAGTGAGAGGATGATGGAGGAAAAGCTGAAGAGTTTAAAGCTGAAAACCAATTGTTAAAATGTGGTTTGTGTAAATGTGCTTCAAACATAACCAGTACTCCCAGTACTGATGCTTTAGAGCATTGGTTGAGTACTGAGGCTTCAGTTTGTGTCTGTGTACAGTATCACAAATGTTGTCGCTCATTGCAACACAGCTCTGTGTAAAACTGATTACAAGAAATGAGCAACAACAGCAATCACACTTGTTCCTTAATGAAGAAAATAAAGGTTTGTATATGATCTGTACATGTAATGATCTTATATCTAAAAGAAGATTTTTCCTTTGTATTCAGTGTTTTTTTGTTGTGGAAAATTCTACTGTGATTATCAAAAATATCAAGTCAGATTACAGAGCTGATGCTTCTTTTTGTCACCGCCTGTATTTACAGTGTCAAATCATTTATGAAATAAATAATACTGGTTAACTGTGAATGTATTTTAATGTGGATATAGGTTCAGCTCCATGGCTTAAATGTTCACACGCTGTCTTTTTGCCATCATTGGATGAGTGGCAGGACAACACTTACACTTCGGTTCATCAGTATTGAATAACGGTGACAGGTTGTGTCGTCAATCAGTGAATGTGATCAGGGCACTGACTGAGTCCTGCTCATGCTGACCCCTTGCTTTTTGGTCCTTCAGGCTCTCCATACAGAGATAAGATCACTATTGCCATCCTGCAGCTTCAGGAGGAAGGGAAGCTGCACATGATGAAGGAGAAGTGGTGGAGGGGAAACGGCTGCCCGGAGGAGGAGAGCAAGGAGGCCAGCGCCCTCGGGGTGCAGAACATCGGAGGGATCTTCATCGTCCTGGCGGCTGGACTTGTCCTCTCCGTGTTCGTGGCGGTGGGAGAGTTCCTGTACAAGTCCAAACAGAATGCACAACTTGAAAAGGTAAGAAATCGTTTTGACATCCACCTCTGCTTTCTTATTTAAAACAATGATAGCAGAATTTCTGACCACATTTGCCATGAGAGGCCGTCTCATGGCAAAGACATATAAATGTTAAAATGAAACAAAATATATGCTAAATATATTCATTTATTTTATAATTTCTCATACATAATTTAAATCGCTACTTGCGAAACTCACACTATAATGACTTATATATCTTTCTATATACATATATATATACATATATATCATAACCAGTAAGATAAGGGTTGGTTTCTTTGCATTTATTCACTTAGGCCCAATGGCGACAACGAGATAAGAAACGTGAGGAATTCTGCTGTCACCATGGATCCAAGCTAGACTTTAACCACCATCTCAAATGACCTCAAGAAAAACTCCAGAAACTTTTTTCTATTGTAATCTAACTTGATCTAAAACTTCCCCAAACTACTTTTTTTGTTTTGTTTTATTTTTTTATTTTTTCTATTTCTTTTCTTTTGCTTTCTTTCCTGACACCCTTAAGGGAATGTGAACACGAACAGCAGCTTAATAAAAGTGCTGGCAGTAACACTGTTGGATCACATGCACATGTGAAGGTTTGCTCTGCTGCATGACCCACATCTCCAACATTCACTACCTGCACACTCTCCCCACTGCTGCCGCTCATCCCCACTCTGCAAACTGCCATCCTGCTTCTACTGGAGCTGCTCTCACTCTTCATGTGCTGCATTGAACTCAAGCCTTGTTCAGATCAGTGCAGTGACACCAGACTGTGCTGCTTCAGACTAGCTGCTGATATAATTACCTGTACCATTAGAGAAGTACATATAATAAGTACATAAAACATCAATAATGGGAAAACATCTGGGCTCTCTGAAATATAAAGTTCAATCCTGTGATGAATAAATACTTATGTAACCATAATATGCACCTATTCAGCAACACAGCTGCTTTACTACGACTACTACTCTAGGCTGGATGCAGCTTTCACTGTTTAGAAATCAGTTCTACACAATCACTTATGTTATTGTGAAATAAATAAATCTGTATATAACTTAGTATGTATTATATTTGTAATGTTAGAAATGCAACTGTAATGAACAATATATTTATTTGGACATTTTTTTATGACTTAGCACTAAAGTTTTTATATAAATATATATGAAACATAATCATGTTTAACATAGACACTAAAGGAATTATCAATACAATAATATAATGTAACAATAACTGATGCTCAGAGTAACTTAATTGATGTAGAAGACAACGAGGTAAAAGTAAAAACAGAAACCTTCCAGAAGCAGTTAAACCAATCAAATATAAAATCTTGTATATCTAATCTCAGATGTTTTCATGAGACCGAACAATAAAGAAGAATTCATAAACACAGGTGGAGAAACCCTCTTTTCTTTGTTTTTCAAATAAGATCTTTTAATGAAAAAAACAAACAAGATCATTTCACTGAAATGTGTTTTTATTATTTCATACAGTGATTATAAAAGTGAGAGATTACCTGAAATATCACATCCATCTCACATCTTCTGTGGAGCCTGTAAATGCCCAAACTTCTTGGAAAGCGGTCCATCTTGTAGGTCACACCATCAGCGTGGTGTACTGATTAGTTCAGGACATCTACTTGAAAATATGTTGTAAAATCTTTGAGGGCAATTAGCAAATGAACAATTCCTCAATACTTTAAATGAGCAGAGATGGTATAAATCCTCTGAGCGACGTCTCTGCTCATGCTGCTCTGCTGTTAAAGTAATAGGCTCTCATGGGAGCAGAGAAACATAAATTCTGGTCTGTGGAGCTGGACAGTACTTATCCTGGATCAGTTTCCTTCAACATTTGATTGTATTGATTGTCCAGTGTTTTAGCTCAGCCCAGTGTCCTGATGAGTCAGATGCTCCTGTTGTGTCAGTCTGTTAATTCACACATAACCTCCAGTATGTTTACGCACACACACACACACACACACACACACACATCTGTGAATAGACAGACTGACAGCACAGCGATGAAATAATAGCACATTACACTGTGAGGGCTGTGCCAGCCAGGGTTAATCATGTTATTTTATCACAGTAATGTTTACTTGCTAAAACGTGTCCATGACTTGTCGTCATGCTGCTTCTTCTGTCACAGTCAGTAGCTGCTCGAGCTTTTATTCCAACCTCAGTCTGTACAGGAAGTGACCATGACCAGCACACATCTCCTCCAGGGAGACACGTGAATTTAAAGCAGTGTATTAGTTGAGCTGTTGCTGCTGGTGTAAGGATTTACCTCCACACAGCACAGCTGGTGAAAACCAGATGCATTAACGAGATAATAAGATGCTGACCAGATGCTTCAGTAATGTAAAACCTTTTCAACCTCTACATTATGTCCAGTGGTAGAGTTTAGATTCAGAATTACAACACAGTTATTTTTACTGTATTGTACCGGTTGTACTGGTTGTACAGGGCAACTATAACAGTTGTGACTTCGTTTGAGACTGTAGCTAAATGGCAGTGCTGGTATGTATAGTTTTCTTTTAATTATCATGAACAAACTTGCTCAGACAAGCTAAGCTCCTATCGTCCTCCTGAGCGCCATCTTTATGCAGAATACTGCAAGCATGCAATGCATCCTGGGAAGTCAGGCTGTCTGCAGAGCCTTAGTTAGTTACTACCAGACATAATCTACCACATCCACCATGTCAATAAGCCAACCAGTGGGACATACGCTGCTGCTCCAGGTGTAAATGGAAATGATAAACGTTGCAGCCTTATTGCCTGCAGTGCATTACATGTTTGTAGGAGTGTGGGTCATGTAAGACATGTAATAAGGCTGCTGCAGGACTGTACCCTGGACACCAGGACACATTAGTGAGGGTGCATGCATGTATGCAGGATCTGCAGAATACACCCACAATGATAAGGCAATTAGGTGCTGCTCTGCCTTAGTGTCACAGTTAATATACCCTACCATGGGTGCATTACACGGTGCTCTGGGGGTACATTATGTACCACTGGAAGCCTTATTGCCTGAGGTGGGTTAATCAGAGTTGTAATCTAATGTGGTGTAATGCACGGTTGGTAGTAATGGTGCCAGTGGTACATTAGGTGCTACTCAGCCCTGTGGTCACAGGTAATGTACAGGAAGCAATGTAGGAGGCTGTTAGGAGAAAAGGTGCAACAGTATTTTTTTTGTATTATTGTGTACTTCTACTCCTTCACCTGGTACAGGCAATTGTGTTAGCATCACTGTACTAAACCCAAATGCTCAGGAGATGGATTAATATGCTTATAAATGGTGCAGCTTCAGATATAAATTTGAATCATTCCACAAGTATCTCCTGAATCATCTCCATCCACGGGGCTTCAGTTCAGTCTGTCCTGTCCAAACAACACGTTACCAGTTGGTCTCCACAGCTTCTATATCAAACAGTGTAATGAGTGAAAACAGCAGGTTACAATGGATCACATGCTGTAGGTACAGTGTGTGAGTGTGAGCTCCACAACGGCGCCGCTCCACCACAACATTAATCCCTAAACAAGACCATTCATCTACTCAGAAGGAGCTAAATAAAGACAGACACAATGAATGAAGCCACCAGGCAGCTGCAGGCGCACAACACATCTGACAAATCCAGTTTTTCCATTCAAATTACAACCTACTTTCAACTTTGGATTCACAAGAAGTTGCTTGCGGTCTTGTTTCACAGTCATGTGTTCTGCACTCTGCTCTGTGCCCCTGGTTGGAGCCAATCAAAGTGTACAACAGTCGGCACAACTTGCTTGGGACTGCACACAATGATTTATGTAGTGTTTGGAGAAAATAGGATCACTGAATGATAATACAATAAAGTTTGACTAACATTGGTTTTTAAAAGCTATTTTAAGCTGCCTGTAGATATAAGCTGATGTGTTACTTTGTTGGTTGTAACAGCTTCAGATTCACTGTTCACGTCATTACAGCTTTTCACTAAACCCAGAAAAACACAGTTGTTCAACTTCTCGGGTTGATCTCTGGACCTTGCTGGTGACTGATTGAGCCCAAAGTCACTTTCACTTTCACATAGTGTATCACCACACCTGCAGTTTTAGACTCACTGTGCTATAACTAAACCTGCAGACCAGTCTAGGAAACAGGCTGCTGGACTGTCAGTGGACAAACACAACAAAGGTCTTGGTATAGTTCTACATTGGCTGGTATCTGCATTTTAGGAGCTCGTCTTTCCTCCAAACTTCTGGACTCACTTTCTTTTGGACGCCACTGTGACTGATCAGAGAGCTTGAAAAAAATACACACACGATCCAATCAGAAAGAAGTGCCACCTAAACAACAGCTTAACCTCCAACTGTTACGCAGCCGAACACTTGTATCTCTTTCTGTATGTCATCCTCCAGTGTGAAAAGCACAGCAGCTCAGAGTCACATTGAACATGTTGCCTCCGACTCCTCAGTCCAGTAAAGATTATATGTGGAGTATGTGTGAAGCTGCACAGGACAGATCATCAAACTGGTCATTTTTAACAGTCACACCAGTTTTAGATTTTCTACTATATCTGCACATGGTGAAGGGAAAGATTATAAAACAGCTGAGGCACAATGACAGTGACAGTGAGCAGGTTGTTTTGATGACACAGTCGACCTCTTTTACTAAGTCATTAAAATGCTGCTGATCATTGACAACAGGTTCCAGTAAAGACATGACAGTAAAACAAAAACATCTTCTGCAGAGTGTTTGTCTCTTGTTGGGGCAGGAAGTGCAGTCACTAAGGTCATGAGATTTCAAAATAAAACTTTAAAACCAATATGTGGGTCTAAGTCTAACCTCAGCTTGATTCATACACTCTATTGATTAAAAAACTGCAAAGCTTGTGGTTTCCACAGTCCAGTGCTAATTAGTATCAGGCTAATCTGTGAAAATGAATCATCTCTTTTGTTTCATTGTGAAAATCAACCATATATTTTGTTTCATTGCTCGCGGCTCCTCACATAATTGAATACCACCTACTTTTACAATATGGGGTTGTTTTCTCACCATGATGCTGAAAGTGTCAAGTTGAAAAATGTGGTGCTAAGCATCTCTTTGTTGTGTTTCACATGCTTGACAGTGCACACCCTGCAATTTGCATTTTATAATTACTTCTGTTCTGTAACATTAGAAAGGAGCAAAAATAGCAGCCAGTCATTTATATAATGGGATGAGCCATACACCCTCTTCCATAATAGAGGAACTGTTAATAGTGTTTTTAAAGGTTAAATAGACTTGTTGATGTGTGTTTTTGAGATTACTGCATTTACTAAACAGATTGTAATACCACAAGATGAGAGTATTGTCAGAAGAAAATATACACTTGTTAAAAATTTTAAGAAAAATATTAATAAACATTTGATAACTTTACAAACTATAGACCTCTGTAGGTTTTTCATTTGGATTCATCGACCAGACGTCTTTTCTTTGTCCCCTGTGTGTGCCCTGTGCATCCTTTCAGTACATTTCACTTCATCCTTGCTTCATGTTGATGTTTTTGTTTCTCCAGCGGTTTGGGAAGTTTGCTTGTTCACCTTCAGATCCACAGGCAGATAAGAAGATAGATCCATTTTCACCCAGAGCAGAGGAGGCTCTGCGTAGGTAGAAGTTTGCTTCTGTAAAAACTGGGAGGGACCAAAATGCTCTCCAGCAACTCCACAGCTGTCACAAACATCTTTGCAATAAAATGTCCCCCGGTGACTCGGTGTTGAGGTGATTACACTCAGTTAGAGAAGCTGCTGTTACCAAAACTCAAAGATGCACATTTAAACATTTTTTTTTAATGTTGACATTTGCTGCTTATGGTCAATTTCAAGTGATCAGGTGACCTAAGCAGCAGGTCTTTGGACTGTGGGAGGAAACCTGCAGAAACCCACCATGCACTGGGTGAACATGTAAACTCCACACAGAAAAGTCTGTTTAATTAACAGTGCATCAGGAATATCCATTTACAGTTAAACTTCACAAAACCAACCACAAAACTATAAAAAATCAGTAAGTGCATTTCCTAATGCTGAGCTGAAGTCAGTCCTTAGGAATAAAAGTAGAATTAAATGTTAAAAAGCATTCAAGTTAGAAGGAAGCTGAATTTTATTTATAGTTTTACACTTTATAGTTTTATAATTAGAAGAAAAGTGGAACATATTAATAAGCAGAAAAGCTGAAAATATGTTGATTTTTGTTTAAAAAATCACAGAAGTTAGAAAAGCCTGAATCCTGAACCTTTTAAAAATGATTAAAAACAAAAAACAAAAAAAGATTTGAACACCACAATGTTTCATTGTGGATTTTGTAAGATTAACAGGAAGCACGTTGTCCTGAAACAGCTTTGGAGTCACTGCAGTTTGTATCTTTACCTCCTGAAGGAGCTAACGTCAGTGCTGGTGTTCACTCAGCTACTGTCCACACATCCTGGATCCATGACGTCTGTGTGGATCCTCTCAGCTGACTGTGGGTCGATGGAAACAAGGATCCCTCCAGAGCTTTTACTTTACTTCATGTGTACATGTAGTGTCCAACAAGCACCTACTTTTTTTAGTTTTGGAGAGAAGGAGCAGTGACCTTTGCACTGATACCGCCTGTTTTAGACCACGCAAGAGAGATAGTGGCAGATTTTTTATAGATTTTTTTTAATCTAGACATGTCAGTGTTAAAATACACTTCAGGAAATTATTCCTGCTAATTTAACCCAAGTTAAATCTTTCAGAAAACTGATTTTGGACACATGATTTTCCACTAAATCACACGCCTCATAGACTTTCAGTGGAGCATTTCTTTGTCATCTCCATGCTCGTCTGTCAGATTTCCATGATTACCATGGTTGTGCCCTTCCTCCCTCTCCTCCTGCTCCTCCTCCTCCTTCGCCTCCTGCTCCTTTCTTTCCTCCTTCCCTTAGCTTCTCCTCTGCTTCCTCCTCCCGCTCCTCCTCCTCCCGCTCCTTCTCCTCCTGCTGCTTTTTCCTCTCTTCCTGCCTGCTGCTGAGGCTGCCGCAGACTAACCTGGCTCTCGGGGTGCAGGGACCACCAGCTGTGTGTGAGGAACCATCTCATCAACCCTGCACACACACACACACTTGCATGCATATGGAAGCACACACACACACACACACACACACACACGTAAAGATGTGTGCACTCTGGAGCACGGTTGGTCTCAGTTACATTGAAATCTGGAGGAAGCAGAGCTGCTTTTTATGCAGATACAGAAGCAGCAGTGGGAATTAGAGACACATCTTTAAGATAACCAGACTGATTTAGCAGAAGAAGAAACTCCCCAAGAATCAAAGAAAAAGAAAAGAACAGAAAAAAAGGGGGAAAAGGTTTTGTATGAGTTAGCGGATGGTGATTGGATCTCTCCAAACTCCAACATTCCCACTTCTTCCCTCACCTAAAGTTTGAAGACTGAAAACGCTTTGCAACCACGTTCTGGTCTGTTGCATCCTGTCCACCAGCCCGACCTCCACACCTTCATACAACAAGGATGGACCACTTATTCCACGGATTATGTAATACACAGTGCAACGTGCAAAATCAAGATAACAAGCTACATTCCTCCATTGGTTTGCAGCTCAGATGATATAATTAAACATTGTGATCAGTTTAGTGACAACTTTAATGTAGCACAGTTTACATAGTCTGAAAACACAACTTGGCTACAGGTAGAACACAACACAGGTGTAAGTCCTTGTGACTCTCCTGGACCATGTCAGGTGTCAGGTGTACATCAGCTTCATGCTGATCAGAGGGAAACACCTTAGTTTGGATCCCTGAGTCCTGAGTGCGCAGGCAGCCGGAGACCAGCCCATCAACCACTCCTTCAATTCACTGTAGTGTATTCTAATATTTAGCTACGCTTCTTTCTTGATTTTGATTGGTCAGTGAGTCAGTGTGAGGCCGGCTGTGGCTCAGCTGGTAGAAGTGCCCTTTAGCAAGACATTGATCCCCAAGTTGCCTGATGGTGCAATACAACATCTGCCTAGCAACACTGTAACAAAAAGAATGTCAGTGCTTGTTGTTCTGTGTATGATTGTGTGTGTGATCTACTGATATTTACTGTCAGAAGAGGCAGTGGTGTGAAGAGAAACTAGAAGTAACAGCTCTGCAGACAGAGGCCCTGACAAAGCAGTTGTTTTAGCAAAGATTAGCAAAAATCCAATAAATAAAAAGCCAGGTGCTGCATGTGCAACAAAGACATGCGAGCCCACACTGCTGGTGTCTACCAGTAACCATACTGCAGAAAAAAACAAGATAAAGTCAAAACCTGCTTCCAGAATGAACACTGTTGTGAAAAGCACAAACTCAGTGTGCGTGAACACATTGCTATGAAGATTATACTAATGTGCAATTTTTAAATCCCTTTTTAAAATCTTGACTTCAGCCCATTCTGCAGTTTGCATGATTGAACAACTGGGTGTAGCCTGTGTAGTGATGGCAGCTCAGATACAGATGTGAAAGTCATCAGTTTGTGTTAAATTCTTCACACACACAAAACATATGCACAGGTGGACAAATAATGGCATCAGGATCATGTAGACAACAACCACACCACAGTTGTGCAGCGCAGACTGCAGTGCACCAAACGAGGCTGACAGCTCAGAGGAGCCCACAGATAAGACAAACCCTCAAAGCAGCTAATCATTTACTGCCCACGGGGGACAGAGACGCAGAGTAAACTGAGGACTACAGCGCTGCCATGCCCCGTCCCTCCATCTGCATCACGGCTGCACATCTGTTCCTCTGCTCCCTGCTAAACGGAGTCCATTAGTTCACTCACAGGTGAGGGGCCGATGGACTTACAAAGACCTGGAGAATAGACCAACAATGGAAGCAACACCCTGGACATGTTGCTAGTCACTCACAGAGCCGACACAGAGAAACAGATCACCCTTCAGTCTCACACTCACAGCTCCGGCCAGCTCAGCAAACATGAATATCTTTGGACTGAGGGAGGAGGCACCCAGAGAAAACCATCGCATCCACTGTGCTGCCCGCTCTGCCAACATCCACCCACCCATCACCTACACCCACTGATCCTGCTGGGGTGCAGGGGGCTGGAGCCTATCCCAGCTGGCAGTGGGTGAGAGGCAGGGTCCACCCTGGACAGGTCACCTGTCTATTGCAGGGCCAACGCACAGAGACACACACTCCTGCCAAACATGTATTCCATAAATCATCTTTTATTTGTTTTTGCACCTAAAAATACTCCACTCCACAAAGAGGACTTTTAGTCTCCAGAGGTGTTTTCCCTACCTGGTTAAAAATAAATAGATAAATAAACCTCTTGAGATTTCAAACCTCTTTTGTGTGAGTGTCCAGGCCCAAGACAGCAGCAGCTCAATCAGTACGAGTCACATGTACAACAAATAAAATACAGAACCTTTAAATCATGAGGGAACTAAAAATCACCTAACATCTGCGTATTGATTGTCGTAAGTCAGGCTGGAACAATAAACGTCAGTGTGAACATTTGTTGCCAGATGTGAATCTGAGTCAGATTTCAGGAGTGGTTACCAGGAGGAGGACGCTGTGCTTTGCTGGGGGATGTGGTTCCCTGCAAGACTGACCCAGAATAGCTTTGTAAACAAAGATGTACGGGTGGATGCAGTTCATCAACCCGAGGGTACAATGCTCTGGTGAGTGAGAGGTTTAAGATTCATGAGAAACCTCAATGATCCTCAATGCACACAACGATGAATCAGATTAAACCAATAATATCCTCCTTGAAATGTCCCTGATATACAGCTTTATTCTTCTTCTGGATGAAGGCTGTTTAAATAATGGCACAGGCTAAATGCTCCTCTTTGCTTCATGCTCTCAGTGTTGGGATTTACAACCTTTCCCTTCTCCTGGTAGCAGGCGGGTCCTTCCTCTCAGCTGTCCCACAGTGCCGAGCGGCACTACAGCTGCGGCTGATTGTCAAGCGTCATAAAATCTCTGTAATCCAATGACCCTAAGCAGCCGCCATCAATCCAACATGCCAACAGCAGGCAGCCATGATCGCTATGTGTCCCCTGAGTGTGAGCAGAGTGGCCCCAGTGTTCCCCCAAAGCCTGGAGCTATACGGCTGTTACTGCTGAAAACACTGCCGTGCCATTTAATTTTACAGGGGGGAAAAATCAATAGCTATGAAAGGACTGTTTCAGACTGACTGAGACAATCGGCCAGTACAGTGCAAAAATACATGTGGAAAAAAGAGGTGTGTGTGCTGCAGGTGTAGTGTTAGCAGTGTTAGCATTATGCAGCACAGGACAGCACAACATGAAGTGTAACCTGCATCAATTCCAAAGTGTCAGCTCGCAGATCTAAATGTGGTATTTTATTACCGCCTGGAGACTGAATAAAACAACAAGAAGACAGATTTGGAAACATTTCTGACTTCATGTTGTTTCCTAACTTAGAGATTCACTTGAACCAACCTGGTTTCCAACAGCAATAAACTATTCATTTTAAAAAGGATTTGAAAATACTCTTCAGCCCTGCATTTTTTTTTACTGACCCAATTCATTGATTTCAGTTTTTGAGTATTTGTCTAATATGACAGTCGGGTCAAGGCCTGACAGTGTTATCAATACTCAGAAGTACAGCAGGAACAGAGGAGTGAGACAGTAACACTGGACTCCAGCCTCACTGTGTTAACATGCAGACATCAGACAACTGGCACTGTTAAAATGTGGATCTGAGGTTGACCTTGAATTGAATTATCAGGTGTTTAATCAAAATATAATTTTGCTGTGTGATGATGCTAAAAGAAAACCAGGCTCTCCCAGTATATTTAATATTTCAGTTTGTTTCTGGGGAATATTAATCATTGAAAACCATCCAACAGTGCAGACATGTCACTGAAGACAGTGAAATGAAGGATTCATCAAAATGAAATAAAACATCTGGAACCACTGAGCAGCTCTGTGTGCAGCGGTCACCACCGTCCCCTCACAGCTGAAACCTCAGGCGGGCTCTTCCTGTGTGGACTCTGCAGGTTCTCCCTGGGCCTCCTCTGGGTTCTCATGGTCTCCTCCCACAGTCCAAAAACAGTACTTGTTAGGTTCATTGATGATTTGAATTGGCCGTAGGTGAGTGTGAGCACACGCTGCTGTCTGCCTCCGTGTGTGTGCCCTGCCCTCCATCTTTTACCCACCAGCAGCTGGAGCAGGCTGCAGCTCACAGCACATGCACTGGATAATCAGGTGTAGAAGATGAATGGAGGCATCTGAGAACATGGCAACACCAAATACTCCAGTAAATCAGACACACAGGTAGATATCAACACAAAAACCATTTGCTGTGTCTTCATCTGGCACAGGAGAGTTCATGAGCTGTCTGCTTCTATTTTTTGTGCTGCATTGGGTCTTCAGGAGAGTTTCTTCTTCTTCTTGCTCATCACCACCCATGACGCTGCCCCGTGCAGGTCAGATAGCCTACAGCCTGCAGTTTCTTTTTGTGGCTGCTGAGTCACTGGTAGGGCAGAAAACAGGACCCTCCACTGTGCCCAGTCAGTGACCAGTGACCTGCTGCAGGGCAAATAAGTAAAACGTTCCCAAGTCCTACTGCTGTTCTCAGTGGAAAAATAAATCCATACATAAAAACAGATGATGCTCCCCACACTACCTACCCAGCACTGCACAGCAGACAGACCGTCGGCTGAAGAGCTGTGGATGAATGTTGGACTAACAAAGCTCTAACAAACATGAAGAGATGAAATGGTCTGTATCTGCTCGAACTGCATTGAGCCACAGCTTCCTAACACAAAAACAACAGTCCATCCATTAGCCACTTATCTTTGGAGATATGTGCTAAAGTGGAGCCTATCACAGCCCACGTCTGCTGCGAGGTGGAGAGCAGGTCACCACTCAGTCAGGTTAATAGGCAAATTTCCAAAAAGCAACCAGTCAATTAATTCAGCTTTAGCCATAATTCATGAAATACACTGTGTCTACAAAAGAAATCGTGGTGAATACGCTTTAACTAGAAGCATCAGTGTTACACCAGTGCTATTATTTTTGACTTGGTGGTTTTTAAAATTTATACCACACCCTGGGTAAATATTCAGAAAAGTTTGTGAATTAATTTTACAGAACTACACAGCTCTGAATTAACATTCCCATCACTGTTATGATCTGTAATGTATTCACACTAAATGTTGCAAACATTAAAACTAATTCAGCAACATTTTGGAGGCAGAAAAATGAGAAGCAGAGGAAACGTCAGGCATTGACCTGAGGACTGACTGAAATGCAGTGATTTCATTTGAAGCTGCTCCTCTTGTTTACAGTAATCGTACTGTGTGAGGATCCCAGCACTATAGATTTCTGAATGATGAAATGTGGAAATGGCTCCTCTGAATCAATATCATTTGTTATTACAAAACTGTTTCCATGTTGGTTGGTATTTCTGGCATTGCTGTGTCTATGAATGACATCATCAATTACCACAGATTAATAGTGAAGGTAAAGCTGGCCCTGAGCTAAATGCCTCAATTAGCCTTTGAGTCAATATAAGTCACACTCAGGCACATCCACTGTCTCCTGCTCTGGGCCATAGTGTTAAATATTGTTTCCAAATACAACTGAAGAGTTGGTTTAAAGCAGTAGGTTTGGATGAGCTCACTCAGTGACCGTCCACTGCAGCCTCCTCTGGAGCCAGGACTGCTCCCAGCTGCTGATCTTGTTCATTACAACATACATAGGCTCCACAGTCACTCATGAGAAAGGAGGAGAGGATGTGAGGAAGCAGGAGTTTCATGGGACATGCTCAGGATGTTACTGTGATGAGGTACTGCATGTTTCAGTCAGTGATGGTGTGTGTTTATGCACATGAGGAGAGGCCAGTCAGCTTCATGCTTTCTGCACAGTCCTCTGAGACTCAGATCCACCACAGAGGAACGACAGATACAACATTTACAAAAGTATTTGATTAAACTTTTCTTCATCGTTATTCTCATGAATAAGCAAATGAGCAGTAACTGCTGCTGCTGTGCTCACTGTTATTCTATAGTTTATTGGCACAAATTACATATGAACAAATAATAAAACATCCAGTTCAACCATTAGTAAGGCTCCCTCCAGTTTCATCACTCGTCATGATGTAATCCCATCTTTGAAATGAATTAAGAAACAGAAATGCTTTATAAAACATGCATGGTGTTTAGAGACTCTTCATAACTTCACATGCTGGAGCAGAGCTGACACTACTGTTCAAAAAGTGACTCTATAAACCCAGTGGTTTCCAGTAACAACACAGAGCGAACAGACAGAGGATCTACCAGCTGCTTCCACATGGTTCAGACTTTAACACTGAAAACACTTGTGTCTCCTCCCACAGGAGAGAGACAGATATGATCTGGGATGTTTGGCTGCTTCAGAGAAGATTTACCCAGTAACAACCTTCATGTTTCAGTTGCTGTGTGTTCAGCTGTATTTTACATATGTTTTATGATACTGTTGGTCACATGGGTTTTATAGCTTGACCCCAAACTTTTGAACAGTAGTGTATGAGTTACAGCTGACTGCACATCACTGCAACTGTTCTTAACAATGATACAATGTTGGAGATTTAACTCCAGTCACAGACTTTTCTCTGCAGCTGGTCCAACATTGTAGCTGTGTCTGCTGGAG
Organism: Pseudochromis fuscus; assembly: GCA_900323345.1. Classification (NCBI taxonomy): domain Eukaryota; kingdom Metazoa; phylum Chordata; class Actinopteri; family Pseudochromidae; genus Pseudochromis; species Pseudochromis fuscus. The sequence continues at coordinate 11,444 of OOFC01023911.1, read as the reverse complement.
GTAAAATCAAAAGTAACCTGATGACCAACTTCATAAATGTTTGCTATCTATTCTATTCTATTGTATTGTATCTGTATTCTGACGTCCAGAGGCAGAGGATGAACAGTAACAGTCATGTACATTAACTTTCCAGCTCACTCATCGTGTTAACCATAAATACCACTGGTTGTTTTTCACTGAACAAAAACCGTCTCGGCCTGAACCAGGTTTAGACAAAGACCTTGAACAAACACATATATAATCTATGGTTTTGCAGAGTCTGATCTTTGCTGGTTTCTTCCTGAGTGTCAAGACCTTTAAATATGTCAGTGTGTTGGAGCCTCACTTCAGCCAGCACCCAAGGTTTTAACCAACGCTCGACAAGTTCAGGAAAACTGGCATCAGCAAAAACAACCTATGAACATATGTTCAAGTAGTGGAAGAAGTACAGAGCGTACCACAAATTTTAACTCACATTTATATTCAGCTTAATAAGAAACTGAACAATCTTGCTCCTTGTTGTATGTGCAGAGCAGCACTGACCTGTTTAGAAGAATTTTCTTCTATTTAAAATCATTAAAATGACTTGTTGAGCTTATGTAAACATTAAGGTTTTAGTTGGGAAAACCCTTTGAAGATGAAGACTGTTTATTTGTATCTGTGGTCAGGTAAATATGTAAAGTGTATGTTGCATTTCTATACATTAGCTGCATCTTCTTCTCTTTCTGCTTTGTGTTTTTTGAGGAGCATTTATATTCAATAGTCTGCTCATCACAGAGAAAATATCCAGGATTACTTTCCCTGGAATACGTCTGATAATATTTGGATGCATTTAATTATTCAGTTAACAATGAATATTTGCAATAAATTACATATTCATGTAATTCATGTCCAATCAAGGTCTATACAGTGACACGGTTTGGTGCAGCGTCCAGATGTTCAGCTACAGTAAGATAATCACCAAAGCTGCACCAGGCAATTTAAATGAAAACCTATAGGATTCCAGCTGTCTAATCAAGTTACACTGAGCACATGCTCTTACTCTCACTGGAGATTAACTTGTTTTTCAAAAGCTCTCCATCACAGTCTGGATGGAAATTTCAGCAGTACAAATGAGAAAAGGGTAAAATCAGGATGCTCATGTGTATACAGTCAATTAGCTTCTCATAAAATCAGGAACTCGCAGTGAACATGTGAACGTGTGTTTGATTTTAGTGAAGCTGAGACTGTCCTCCTAAAGTCAACAACAGTATTCCCCAAAACAGCTGTTTACCTTCCACAGACTGGATGTGGAAATGGGCCAAACACTCAAAAGGCTCAAAAAAGAGGCCAGTCCAGAAAAAAGTGTAATACTCCTGACGACCACTAGACGCTGGCTCCAAAACCTCTGACGTCATTAGATAAAGTCAACTGTTCATCTCAGTGATCTGGTGAAAATGTGAAAATCATTTCATCATTCAGGAGATATTAGGCTGAGAGAAGAGGAGGAGTTAGGGGCGGGGTTAGTTTGATGGACAGGTCTGGTCTCCAATGAGATCGGTGCTGAAGTTGAATCTCAGACATGGGCAGTGTCCTCAGGTTCAGGGGTCAGATCTACGTCCTCAATCCTCCTTTCACATCGAAATATGGTCACTTCTCCATCCAAGCAACCAACATGGTGAAGGTCAAGCTGTCTTGTTTTATTTTGACATGTTGTGTCAGATCGTCTGCTGACTGCACAACACCAGTGAGTTAGGATGATGTGTATGAACGTGAAAGCTTGTTATTCTGTTCTTTATATTGTGGTTACCATACCATACATGTCAAGTATTTATTGAAGGGAATCAGTGATGGCTCACCCTCATCCATGCATCATACATCAGTAACTGACCTACGTATCTTTACATGTGATTCATGATGAGGATTTAGAAAAGTAGACTAAGGAGGTGAACAGATGCTCCAACAATATGTGACACTTTTTGTTCTTTCTTTTCACTTTCATCAGCTACAGTAATAAGCATGACAACAGCTTCCCTAACATCATTCAATAATCATTTAAGCTTAAAACCACAATGTTTCTCAAATCTATGTCCTTCTTTGTTCCTTCACCAAACTCCTCACTCCAACATAGCAGTGATTTATTTTTCAATCAGTTTCCCCGCGGTGATGACACTCTCACTCATAGCAGTGAGAAGCAGAGGTGCTGAGGTCACTGAGGTGTATTATTATTACTGCTCTTTCAACTGCTATTCAAAGAGCTGTTTCCAAGGCCAAGAATGAACCTCTTTCCAAGGTTCATTAAGGCATAACCATAGAAGTTTAATTTCCTGTTAATTTCCCAGTTTTAAATGAACCCCTCTGTACTTCCATTATCATGCAGCAGTGACAAACCTTTTAAAGCTCATCCAATCACTTGACAGCTGATTTGAATGCAAAACCCATTATGGTGGTGGTTTCTTTTTTCTTTAGAGAAACTGTCCAAGCCTACACAAGCTGACATGATGGCACTCTGAGATAAAGCATGACAGCGACAGCACTGACACACAAATACTCTGTGGAGGTTCATCCTGAGCTTCAGCATCACATGGCCTGGTTACATACAGCTGCAGTCACATTATTGTTGTACGAGTAACTGCAAGTGGTTGATCTCTTCACTTCTTCATCTGTCTGCCATTTCCCATCTGAGAGAAGAGGAAGTCAGCAGAATGAACCGAGCAGCTACATGATGGATCCTCTTTTGTAACAATATCCAGGATCAGAGGATCAGGATCAGAGGATCAGGATCAGAGGGCTTCACTTAGTTACTACTATTATTCAGCCACATTTAGTTGACACCACACAAAGGATGTCTACAGCCATGCTCGTGGCTTTGTGAGGCAGGGTGATGTTTTCACATAGATCCATGCTAACACAATGCTAACATGATCAGTCTTAACATCTGCTAATTGGCAGAAGCTGATCCTGATAAAAAAAAACAACAACAAAGGCTGAGCTTTTGTTGGCCCTGGATGGACAGTCAGGTGGGGAATAGCATGGGTGTATGTACAGGCAGAACTAGTGGAAAGTGCTGTAAAGCAAAGGAAATGATGTCACACCAACATCCACAGACACACTATCAGAAAAAAGGGTCAAATTTACTGGACACAAACATCAGTCCTTGATTGACACACACTCACCGGTCACTTTATTAGGTACACCGTGCTGGTCTTGGTGGCAGGGATTCAACAAGGTGCTGGTTTTGGAGATTTTAGTTCATATTGAGCTGATAGCAACATGCAGATTTGCAGGCAGCACCTTCATGATGCTGTAGCTCATCTGCGTCATGATGTGACTTGTTGTGCAGTCAGAGAGGCTCTACTGTAGACCTCAGTTGTAACAGCAGTTATTTGAGTTCCTGTCACTTCCAACCAGTCTGACCTTTAGCAGTAGCTGTGAAAATCCCAGCAGATCATCAGTTTCTGAAATATCCAGACCAGCCAGTCTGACACCAGCAACCATCCTGCATTCGAAGCCACTTGAATCACCTTTCATCTCCATCCTGATTCCCTGGTTAGATATTGGCTTTAACGTTGCACCTACTGAAATGTCTGATGAGTGCCGTTTGATAATGTACAGAAGTGTGGACATGATGGAAACAAAGAAAATCTGCATAAAAGGCCCTGCACGAGCAGCAACCGCCACAAATCCACCAGCGATGCATTCTGACAGCGTGTTGAGTAATTCCACATCTTTACACTTTACACTCTGCTACACAGCCTATGGACCTGCACCTCCCTCCATCCTGCTCCTCCCCTTGTTCCCATCCAGCATAGCCTCATATTCCCAGCCTGCTGCACTATATATTTCACCATTTTCCCCTGTGGCAACTCTGAGATGAGGTGGTGGGTGGTGACTGGGGGGAGGCTGCAAAATGAGGCTGCCTACAGGGAGAACAGGCTTGTTCTCTTTGCCCATAATATTTGGAGAGGGGGGAAGTGGTCTGAAACCAATTTTGATCTCCCTTTTTTTTTCTGGTTGCCCCTACAGAGGTCCTTCTGCAGTGCCATGGTGGACGAACTGCGGGTTTCCCTCAAGTGCCAGCGTCGGCTCAAACACAAGCCCCAGCCGCCTGTCATGGTGAAAACAGAGGAGGTTATCAACATGCACACCTTCAACGACCGAAGACTGCCAGGGAAAGAGACCATGGCATAAAGTTGGAATCACTTTCTCACCCTCTCTCTGAGGTGGTGTGCAAAGACACTGGGGAAAAGGGTGTGGGTAAATGGTAGGGGGGATTCAGTGGGTTATACTGGTCGGCAGTTGGGTTATTTTGAAGATTGAGCAGCATCACTTTGCAGTATACTGGTGAAATGTCATCCTTGTTTCTTTATAATTAGCTAGGGATAAGAGATTCAACAATATTTCCTGTGGAAATAACTTGAACCTGGGTGAAATTTCAGCGAGTTACCTCATTTACTCTTACCACCTTGGCAAGACAGTGAACTACAGGTGCCAGGATTTTCAAAAACCCAGGAGCTGAAGAGAGACAGTCTGGAAATAAAATTTAAAGAGGGACAAGAGGTGGTCCCTTCAAAAAAGTATTGGACATGTCCTCTTCACCCGCTGCTCAGTCAGCCTCTCACCGCACAGCTTACAAGAGGCTGGTAGAGCAGCACCCAGAGCATCTCACAGATTATGAGCGACAGAGATGCTCAACGGGGAGAGAAGTTTGTAAAGAGGAAATGTTTATTTTCAATGTTGTGAATAAAACACAGGCTCTCGACTAAATTAAACCCAAACCCCGACGACTATGGCGAGCTCCCAAAATGTACAGAGAGGCACTGCTTAGTCACATATTATATTGATCGACATCAAAATGGATATATTGTATATCATCCATCAGGCAATAAGTGATATCATTTATTTGTGTTTCAGAGTACTAACACTTATAGTCTTTAATAAAAGGGTGGGGGAGGGGTGGGGGGATTTTTCAAAGCTATATGGTGAAATTCAAGCAGAGAAAGCAGAAGTAGGGGCAATACAGTGAGCTGTTGGTGGTCACAAAGAGGACTCTGGAGGTACGCACCCTTAAGGTGCTTTCAGACAGTGAATGGCTGCCATCATGACCTGCTGCAGCCTCAGCAGCTCCCGGTGCCTCCCATCCTACCAGCCTGCACACCACAGGCTGCTGCTGACCGTCACACAGCTCAACACAGTGGACTGTAGCTTAAAGGCGAGCGATTAGCAATGTGGTGTGACAACAATAATGATATGGTAGGTTTTACTAATTAGTTTCATAAATGTCAAACTGTGAAGCTGATCTGTCTGTTCAGACAACTTAGTACCTGTAAAATCCCCCTCCAGTATTGTTTCCCCCCGCTCTGTAGTGTCTTTGGTTGCCATGGTTACACAACGATCAGCATCACACAGAGCCGTGTCCTCAAGAGCGGCAACCGCCATATTTACATCGAAAACAACGAAGGCATCAGCTCGCTGTCTGAAAACATCTTCCAATGTCAATAAGCAGGAAACCTTGAACGGCTCACCAAGTCTAAATTCACAGCAATCACACAACACACAAACTCTATTTATTCAAAGTATTTATTGTTTTATTTATGAAATTCTTTATTTATATCTCAATGGACTGGATTTTCACTACTGCAGTGAATACACCTCACTTCAGCTCTGTATGGGTACACTGTTTTCCCATTTGCTCTGTGTCAAGTCTCCAGTTTCATTTTCTGTGGCTTCTTTTTTTTCCTTTTGTTTAGCAGCAAAGCTCCACACTTACTTGTGCAAATGCAATTTCTATGAAAAAGTGTTTTTGTACGAAGAGAATCAAAATTTTGTAATGATTTTTATCAACACAAGAAACACCGTGAGGAGTTTCATCCATGGTGGTGGGGGTGGTACTCCAGGCTGGTAGATCCAAGGAGGCTTTCCTCGACGCAAGACAGAGCCGACACACACACACACACACACACACACACACACACCTAAGAGTGCAAGTGCACCCATCCTCCATGGAGCAGATTCACACCAATTAGTACTCTGCTCTCCAACAGAGACACATTCTGGAAAAGCATCAGTGACATAATGTTGTTTTGGAGAATAAGAAAAAAAAAGAAACTATTTTTATCATGTAAAGGAATCATATTTAAAGAAAGATATTTTTACTTGCACATGGCAGAAGAGTAATGATGGTTAGAGCAAATATATAGTGTAACACACACAGGTAGGAAGACTATTGATGATGCTTATCGTTTTACACCCCTGATTACTGATAGACTGCTAGAATCCAGTGCTGAGCAATCGTGTGTAAATGGTTTTAAAAAGGAAAAAGATGTATTTAAAAAAAAATTAAAATAAAGAACACTTAACTAATTTTGAACTTGTTGTGAAAACAAAATGCCGTGCACACAGTTTACCCTTTGAAGTTGATGCACAAGTTTAAAGAAAATAAAAAAATATTCACAAATTTCACCTTGTCTGTCTCCTTATTGAAAGCGACATTGAAAGTAGCAGCACTAAGTGTTCATTTGTAGAAAGCTATTGGCGAAGGGTAATTAGAACTGCATACAGTGTAAACAGCAAAAACTACATCAGAAATGCCCATGTGGGTCATTTAAAGGAGGGGATGGAGCTGGCTGTTTAGTTAGATAACCTCATTTGGCAGGGTTGTGAAATACATAGAGGAGCACTCAGTACTGCGTTTAATGAGTAGTGTGTATGCAGAAACACAGGGTGAAACTCTCCTTTAAGAGTCTTCACTGACGGTATGTGGGCTAATTATTGGGTCAAGGAGGAGAAAAAGTGTAACCCAGGTGAGACGTCTCTTAGCTGTTTACAAATGTAAGTAATATCATTAGCAGCAATAAATGGATCCTAAAACATGGGCCGTGTGGGCAGGGGCTCTATTAACAGCTGTTTGCTGAACTGTTATCTGGGCACAAATGTGATGTTTCATTTCACTCCCAATTCAGAAAACTGAGGCTGAAAAAAATCTAAAAAGCTCTTAATCGAGTAAAAGAAAAAGAAGTGATGACGTTGGTCATTTGTTGATTTCTAAACACCACAAAATGTGTCCAGTTATCTTGATCTAACACTGTTAAAAGCTTTACACTGAGAACTGGTGACATGGTTGGGAATTTAGTCCTAAAATCAACCCACTCAGCAGAGACTGAAATCCCTGACAAGGTCACTGCATAACCAATCTGTGACCTCTGTCAGGGACGCCAGTCGGGGCTCACCACAATGACTCAGCAGAATGGCAGCCAATCAGATTAAAGCGCCCATCCTCCTTGCCCTGACCCTGAGGAGAGCGAGCTGTGGGAGATGCAGCCAAAGATTACATTAAATACATTTCTACATGGCTGTGTGTGTCCCTGCTGCTCCGGGGAGGACTTTGGTCTGATCCGCTCGACCTCGGACTTTGACTTCATGTGTGTCGGCCGGTGGAGTGACCCTGGCCTCACAGCTCCATCAGTGCATACATGTGCTGTTTACATGTCAGTGCCTATTTGTTCATTTCTGAGGAACAGCAGTGATGTAAGTCAGTGTGGTGTGGTTCATATTTAATGATCAGAAACCAAATACTCCTAATAAACACTGTTAGTGACTCAATGCCAAGACAAATGAATGGTAAAGGTCTGTGCTGAACGTGAACTGCATCTGTGATATTTACAACCAGAATGAACAGAAATGACCCAGTGAGGACAAAGAGGCTCAAATATCACTAATTATGTTTTTTTCCATCTCTTTCAACTTTTCCTTAAAAACATGCCACCTCTCTAAAATAGCTTGTTACTCAAACTCTCATATTTCATGTGAATTTTTGTGGAATCAAATGGATTGGTTTTAATTTCCTCAGTGAGATGCACAGTATTTCCACCCTTAGAAGAAATGACTGGATACTTCTCTCTACTATTCATTCAAAGAACTGAATGCAGTAATAAGTACACAGTAACCCAAAGCAAAAACTACAACACTTCACCGACAGCTTTTAATATGATGAATGTATGAAACCCACACTGTGGGATCAAAAGAAAGGATAACTTATTCATCTTATCTTTATAATTACTTTTGAAAATATTGATCAAATTAAAAAACTATACTTGGAAACAGTTCAAATGAAGCTTTGGTTCTGTAACTTTCCACAGATTTATTTGGTAATTAACAAACATCTTTTACAATCATGGAAGTTGTTGTAACAAAATAAGAGATACATTGTTTTTACACCTATTTTAGATCTAAAAATCCTTCATTCAAAAGTCTACTGATACATTGTATTATATGTTTTATTAAGATGAAGGGACCTTGTAGACATACATGTGTCCTTCAAACACACAGTGCAGGACAAGCGTGGAGGGTAAATGTGTCACTGAGTGTCCCCTGCAGCTGTCCCTTCATTTTACCACTAACAGCACCACAGGGCTTGTTCACTCTGTCCCTTCATTGTTTTTCAGCTACTTTACATAAAGGTGAACTTTTCTCTCTCGTTGTGTTTCATGTGCTGTGGGAGCTGAGAGGAAGGTGATTGGTCAGTATCACCTGAACTCCTGCTGATTGAACCATCTGAGGGGTTTTGTCATCAGGATTAGATTCTGTTGAGTTGATGTATTTTCTGTCAGTGTTTCACTGTCTGTGTCTCACCATGTCTTTTCCTGTTTCATCTGGTAAGAGCACTTCCTGTATGTTACTGTTACTTCCTGTCTTTCTACACCCCCCTGCCCCAGTGTATCTCACCTGTGTCACTGCTGTGCTGACTCTGATGATCACAGTCCCTCACAGATACTCCCTGCCTCTGTCTTGTCACTTGTTGGATCGTCTGTTCGTCTTCCTGTTTGTCTGCCAGTTCACCTCCCAGTATCACCTCCTTTGTTTTTTGTGCTTCTGTCTGTAAACCATGCTCTCATGTTTTTTACTTTGTTACTTTCGTTTGGATAAACTACCACTTCTGCTTCATTTTGTAAGTTTTGTTTATTAAAGACTCTTAGTTCAGTTCAACCAGTTCGCCTCTGTGTCTGCACTGGGTCCTGCCCAGTCCTCCTACTACTGCATAGTAACAATAACATGATTTCACTGTATTCAGCCCAGAAACACAAGCAGCCACCGAGCACCTCTGTTTGCCCGGCACTGTGTTTACCTCCTGTTCAGGGGAAACAAAGTGAGTTTCTTTATTCTGACCAGTACCAGCTCTATGACACACACCGCCTCATTTCTAGCTGTCCCCGTATCTTCTGTGTCCTAAAGCCAACACACACACACACACCCCTGACCAGCTCATACAGTTTTAAAAACCTTCATGATGAGCTCAGGGTTCTGGTTAAAAAATAGCAACAAGAGCAGCAGCTGTCTCCTCCCTGCCTGAAGGTGGCAACAGGAGGAGAAACCATGAAAAATAAATCAGTTGTGCTCTTTGTCTTCATCTGCCCCATTGGAAACAGCTCAACTGTAGGAACACATAGTAACACACAACATGCACAAAGCACTCTCCCTTATTGTGTAGATCATTACAACGTGGCCCGTGGTGTTTGTCTCCTTTGTGAGATTGTGTGTAGGTGTCAGCCTCTCCATTATCACATTGACATTTTCACATAGGTGCACTCAGATGGGATGTTAATCTTGGTTTTTCAGCTGGGGACAGATAACCAACTCACAGCGCCAGATCCCATTAACTGACTAATTATCGTGGCTGGTGGGGAGTGGTTTTGATTCAGTTGTGGAGGGTGACGATCGTCTCCCTGCCTACAGCTCACATCTCAACAGTTATCTCTTGCTGATCAATTAAGTGCTTGAGCTGCAGCAGAGTGACTGAGCTGAACGTTGTGCTCTGTGCTCCATGTTCTCAGGGATAAAGCAACATCAAAACCTTACAACCTTTTTCAAAGCGGGGCCTGTTTTCCCTTCAGGTTCCAGACGGGTTTTGTTGTAGAGCTACAAATATCTTTCTGCAGCTCTCTGCTCCAGTTTTAAGGACCAGCCAACACTTTCTGGTCTTCCTATATGAATCTAATTTGCAGTATTTAGTAAATGGTGTGTTTCACTTTCTAACTCCTAAATATTTATGGCCTGATCCCAAGCCAGCAGCAAGGGCCCTACTGTATCTGTACTGTTTCTTTCTTCTTTCTTATTACTTCTCTTTGAGGCTTAATTTGACCCCGTACACATGCTCAAAAACTCACCAGATTTCGCACGCTCATTAGACCTGGTGAAAAATTTGATAAAATGGAAAAACCAAACCCATCAGTGCAAAAAAGGCGCTCTGTAGCAGGTGTACCACAGGAATGTCACAGAGACACGGGAGGAAAGCCGAATTGTAGTACAAGACTTATAAATCACGCGATGATACCCCTAGGCTGAAATCAACAGGAACTCCACAAATTGCAATTCAATGTTAAATTTAATGCCAAAATTTCACTTTGCAAAACATGCATCTTGAACCAGGGTGTACATGGTAGCAGCTTCAAAAGCTCATAGATGACTGAGGACACAGTGCTGACCAAAATGACTTTCCAGTTTTATAATTACTCAAATCGATTTTATAAGCCCTGAAAGTTGCAGTGCTCCTCTGTGTCCTTCTTGGACCGTCTTTATTCGGATTTAATCCCTGAACATGAAAGCAGTCTCATAGGGCTGCACCTATCAAATGATGTCATTGTGTGGGACAGTATGAATTTCCACTGTGGTCCACTCGTCAGGGCTTGGTTCCTGGTCACAGTGTTTCTTCCACCTTACTCTCCATTAATCAGTCCTGTTGAGGAGTTTGTCTCTGCTTGGAGATGGAGAGTCTTTGATCATCAGGGTCCAAATCAGAGGTCCCTGCTCAATGCAATGGACACGTGATGACATTACAAGAGATCAGTGTATGGGATGGTTGTGACGTGCACGCAGTTTTTTCCCTTGTTAAATCGCAAGGGAGAATGTACGGTGTGATGTGGATGAGAATCTGTGGCCAGACAGACAGCAGCATCTGGATGGGCAGGAGGGTGAGGACGGTGGCCAGGAGGGTGAGGACAGTGACCAGGAGGGTGAGGAGGACAGCGGCCAGGAGGGTGAGGACGGTGGCCAGGAGGGTGAGGACGGTGGCCAGGAGGGTGAGGACGGTGGCCAGGAGGGTGAGGAGGACGGTGGCCAGGAGGGTGAGGATGGTGGCCAGGAGGGTGAGGACGGTGGCCAGGAGGGTGAGGATGGTGGCCAGGAGGGTGAGGACGGTGACCAGGAGGGTGAGGATGGTGGCCAGGAGGGTGAGGACGGTGGCCAGGAGGGTGAGGACGGTGGCCAGGAGGGGGAGGAGGGTGGCCAGGAGGGGGAGGAGGGTGGGGGGGAGGGGGGGGAGGGGGGGGAGCAGGAGGGGGAGGATGGTGGCCAGGAGGGTGAGGATGGTGGCCAGCAGAGTGAGGACGATGGCCAGGAGGGTGAGGACGGTGGCCAGGAGGGTGAGGAGGACGGTGGCCAGGAGGGTGAGGGAATGTTGGGACAGCAACCAGTGAAGTTAGTTGTGAAAG
>OOFC01023908.1:0-26064 GCA_900323345.1 Pseudochromis fuscus | reverse complement strand
GGTTGCAATGACCTCATGTTTGATAAAGAGGCTTTTGAGCTGGCAAAGCAGAATACATTTTATCTAAAACAGTCAGATATAGCATTTAGAAGAAGTGAATCTTCACACAGCTAAAATGCATCCAGTGTATGTGTTCAAGCTGGTTTCAGTATGAGCAGTGAGATTATACATAATCTAAGTCTAATGTTTGCAGGATTAACCTGTAAAAATCACAAAGTAAATACAAGTAAAAACATGCAGCCAAGATAGCAAATGTATTATCTGTGTTGAGCCAGATTTTAATCATAATCATCCAACTAGCAGCAAATATTGGTCCATACACATATCTGTCAATAAACACAGGCAGGAAAAATATCTGTATCATAATTTAAAAGATTTTTCTTCATTTGATAAATGTCCGTCTGAATCCCTGTCCAAACAGTTCTTTCTTACAGACTACTAGAAATCTCTCCTTTAAAAAATCAATTTGATTATGAAAGAGCCCACACTCATTCTTCTTGTTACCTAGCAACAAACAAGGCTCTCTTAGTCATTGCAGTGCCACTGCTTGCTGCAAAAAATGGACAAAGGCTGTTTTACAATCACATAGATTTCTGAAAAAAACACCATAATAGACCATTTGAACATAAATAAGACAGTATTGTGTTGTATGATGATGAACATGCATCACAGTACAAGATATGAATGCAGTTTTTCAATATAATGACCTAAAAATCTCTAATCCTCTACAGATTACAATCTGTATTCACGCAGGAGACAAAAACATTTTCATGACTGATCTCTAAAGCGACATGCAGCACGCGGTACCTGTTGTCTCTTAATTCAGCCTGTTTGAAGTGCAGCGTCTCTGCCAGGCTGTTGCCCGCACTGTGATTTATGACATGCTTGTGTACACTCGGCACTCTTTACCTCTTCAGCACTGCAGAGAGGCTCTGGATGGCCACGGGGTCTTCGCCTCGTGCCTCCAGGAAACTGATTACATCAATAGCACCTGCCTGCGCTGCTCTGGGAGGGAAAAGCTTTAATATTCTGAGCACACAGTAGTAAGGAATCGAATCAATTACACCAATCTATAATGAGGAGCCATACAGCAAAAACCCTTCTCATAAAAGGTGTGGAGCGTGGTGAAATTTCTTACAGTACAGTGATGAAATTTCACTACCTTGCTCTCTGGACGCAATGCACTGCTGCCATTTTGTCAAAGCTGCGTACAGGCTGTTCTCTCTCTGCCACTTAATGGAATACTCTACAATATGTTGATTGAAATATTGAAATGCACACAGTTGATCATATACTCTCAGATGTCTGTGTAGTCTCAGACTGTGGCCTCTAATGAAATCAATCTTGTTGCACTTTGTTAAATGGCTGGAAGGCACAGCTGCTGACTTTTTCTGCACTGAAGTGTGTTTATGTTGTGAGCTCTGAGGAGCAACTAGAACTGCTAAAATAACTATTGATTGTTTTCCCTTTTTAAGGATTACCAGCTTTAGTTGTTGCTGTTTCAATGGGATTCACCAAAACAAAGGGCTATGGGACACCCTTATAGTAAGTGTTTCTTACACACACACACACACACACACACACACACACTAGGTTCATGGTAACACTTAAGAGTAATGATTAAGTGATTCTGCAGTGGCTTACTTATCTAAATAGTACCATAAACAAAGTCCCATGAACCCAATCAAATTTCAAAATAGCACAGCAAGACCCCAATTTCATGTGAGTTGTATCCCTGCTGGATACCACACACATAAACACTGCTTAAAATCTCTTTAGCATTTTATTACCCTGTGAAACTTTGGATATGGAGTTACAGCATATGGCACTACTCCCTTGACAATTGAGGGAAAATACAATTGTATGCTGGTGTGCGCCATTAACTTGGATGTTAATGCCTTAGTGGGAGTTAACTGTTTTCTCCTGCTTCCCTGCAGCTGTTGGCTGTCTTTGGAGGGTGGGCTCCTGTACGCCTTTGTTGGACCTGCAGCTGCTGTTGTTCTGGTACGTATCAGTCATCAGTGTTCACTCTGTACATGTACAGAAATTACTAAGAATATATATATATATATATATATAGAACACTCCTCTGGTTTCAAGTCAAAGTAATGAGCCTCTGAGCCTCCTATCAGCCAATGTGCTCAAATAATTCCCTTTCTTTTACCATAATGGTCTTCCATGTAGCTGTTAGGTTATTAACTATTTATGCATTAGATTTTCCCAAAAATCTAATATACTTGGGTATTTTAATCATCTTGTATTTACATAGTTGTAGAGAAAATTACACAAAGAATGTGATTATGCAAATCGCTAAGTCTGTGTCAGAGGGACAGAGGACTTTGAATTTATAATAATATTTTTTATTGTGAAACTACTTCTTCTGTGGTGGGATTTGAAATAAAGTGATTTTAGATTTATTTTTTTTTGTTAAGTGACTAAACGTCTTAGTTTGAGCATCAGTTGCACAAAGACTTGAAGTCTTGCTGTGCTGTGGTCTTCATTTCCAATAGGCCTCAGAGGAAGACAAACTAATCTCTGCAAGACAAAAAAAAAGAGGCAGAAACAACTCTCTGCACTGTACTGTACTGCTGTTATCGCTGTATTGATACTGTTACATCATAATCAGATGTCTCTCAGTAACAAAGCTTGTTGAATAAAAACTTACCCAAATGTATTTGCATAAATACTTAATGAGCTCTTTATCTCAGCTGCAGGGATTTGAAATAGATTGTAGCCTAATGTTTTAAAGAATTTTTTACCCAGCTACTGCACAGCTGCCTCAGTTTTCTAATAATAGGAGAAAGTGCCTTTGAGAAGACAAGGGCTTCTTGTCAGGCAGATCTTTTCTTCAGGCTGTTGTGCTGGGCTGAGTGTGCGGGACATGCCTCATCCATTGGCTGAAATGTCACAGAGAAGAGCAAACAATGGAAGCTAGAGGTCAAAGCTTATTGCAGATGGAAAATAAGGAACGCTGTAGAATAATGGCATCAATCATTGCTTTCCTGTGGCTGGAAATTTAAACACCGTTTTTTAAGCACAAGCTTTGAATTAATCTTGTTGCAGCTGATTTGTTGAAAGCAAATATTCCTGTTCCCCTTCTATCGGCAGGTCAACATGGTGATCGGTATCTTGGTGTTTAATAAACTAGTGTCCAGAGATGGCATACTGGACAAGAAGCTGAAGCATCGAGCAGGGTATGACAGCACATCCTTGTTAGTACCTATTTTTTCTTCTTAACTTTTTTCTTCTGCAAAAATATACACATGCTTTCATTTTTAAACACATATGGAGATGTAGACCTCTTTTTCTTGCTGTTGAAAAGAAATTAGTGGCATAAACATAAAGAGGTCAGATCTCTCTCGGGAGCGACATGGCTTCGTATTTCTTTGGCAGAATCAGTCCAAGATGAAAATCATTAAAACACCCACACATTGGCTGCTTCTTCTGTTTGCTCGTATGACGGGGAGAATTTGAAAAGTCGTGGCTAGTGGCTGTTAGCGTTGTTTGTCATGATGTTGTCTCTATGTCCCACAGACAGATGAGTGAGCCGCATACAGGATTAACTCTCAAGTGTGCCAAATGTGGTGTTGTATCAACAACTGCTTTATCAGCAACTACAGCTAGCAATGCAATGTAAGTGCCTGTCAGTGTGTGTGAATCAATAAGATGATGCTACAGGGAATCGCTGTATATGCAGCATGTCCACCTATACAATTTTTCACCTATACAGCTCGTAGTCCACTGCAATGTAAATTCAAGTTCCAGTTACAGTGCATCAGACCTACAATACGTGAATGTGCTTTATTGTAAACACATCATGACATGGTTGACGTGACACTTGTTTTAGAGTAAATTACCGACTACGAGTATTGAGAACAACACCCCGCTGGTATTATAGGGGAAACAGGTTGTGATGGAGGATTTTACCCAGCATTTCAAGCCTCGCCTTGTTGTCTACACCTGTTTTGCTTGCTTTTATTTCCCTCTACACGATCCTTCTTCTTTTCTCTCAGGGCGTCCCTGTGGAGCTCCTGTGTTGTCCTACCTCTGCTGGCTTTGACCTGGATGTCTGCAGTACTCGCCATGACAGACAAGCGCTCCATCCTCTTTCAGATCCTCTTTGCCGTCTTTGACTCACTGCAGGGTTTTGTCATTGTGATGGTGCACTGTGTCCTACGGAGAGAGGTTATTGAAAATTAAAATATTGCAGTAGATAAGCTGTAGTTGACATGATTATATTTTCTAATTTACTATTTGCCTTTATTTGCAACTCCTACACTCTTAATTTTCTTGATGGATTTTACATGTTAAAAAAAATTCTGCACATTTTATAAATTGATTGAAGATGACATCTAACAAATAAGGTAATAATTAACATTCAAAACATGTAACATTGTGGCTATAATAATAAAAAACCTGATTTTGTTTGTGCGTAGGTCCAAGATGCTTTCAGATGCCGGCTCAGAAACTGCCAAGATCCAATCAGCGGTGATGCAACAGGAACCTTCCCTAATGGGCATGCTCAGATAATGGTAGGCACAGTTACCCCCTGTTATCTCCAACCATTAGATGCTCTGTAATTTAAGCAGACCCAATGTTCTCTGGTTATTTATAATACACATGCACACCCCCTTCTTCTACACTAACCTTAATTTAGCTTGTGTGCATCTTTTCTTTTTTTCTTTTTTTGTTATTATCACTATTTATTTTTTAAATTTTCGGAGGCATTGTTTCCCATAGGTTTATAATTTTCCACTCAACGCTTTTGTAAAGCTGCAATTATATGCAGGCTAGACACTTGGCCCTCTGATGAATGGCATTAGTTCCCTTTGGTTTTCTTAGCCCCTAAGCCCAATCCTTTATTTCTGTTTGATTGAACTTACTGTCCATGTTTGCCAAGCATCCCTCTCATTTCCTCTCACTGGGTAATAGAGGACTGTTCCCTGCCTGACCTTTGAAATGGGACACCAGTCTCTTCATCTCGCTCGACGACGCCACTGGCACATCATAGCAATGATATGCCATTAGTATTCTAATACCCCTCAGAGTGAAATAGTTTTCACGATAGCAGAATGGTGTCAGGGCCCCCTGGTTCAATACAGTCATTAGCAGCCAGCACAAAATGCTTCCCAGCTGTTGTAGCAGCTTTTTTTCTAATATGTTTTGTTGATATATCATTGAGATGAAGCTGAGAAAGAAATGATTTCCCATCATCTTCCTCCACCACTTGGAAATATTTAGTTATATATTGATCCCGCTGACTATTGCAGATGCCTCTGTTCATGCATACAGTATAAACAGTTGGATATTTTTAGGAATACTGACCATTTGATTGTCCTCTACCTGCAGACAGACTTTGAGAAAGACGTGGACATCGCCTGCCGATCAGGTAAAGAACAGATGGTCTCGTATTAACGAGATTTTTCTTGCCTTGCATGAAAAAAAAACTAAAAGAGGGTAGACGGTAAAAAATAGCTCAGGTTATATAACAACCAACAATCCCCACAGGACTTTTTTTCACAGTTACCAAAACACTGACTTTAATCTGAGAACAAAACAGTATAAAGAGAGCTGCTGGATATTCACTTGGTTTTTCAGCTTTACTGCAATAAATTACTGCAATAAACCAGAATTACAGTAGCTTTTCTCATCATTTGGCAGTTGCGCTTTGTAATTGTGTTTTTCATTAACGTGCTGATGCTGTCATAGAAAAGGTGCGTAGGTGCTATGCATCTAATTTTGGGAGGATTTTCTTCCTCAACTTATACCAGTGGGAAGGTAATATTTTTCTATTTCTTTTGCGCCTTTCAGCTGCAATGATTTTTCATAGACATGCGTATGATTTAGTAAAACAATTAATTTTAAGATATTGTGCAAGTTATGAAGCTTGTAACTCGTGGTGGCAACTTGTACAATCCCGAAGCCCTGCTTTCTCCATTCCCTTCCAAACCAATGAAGAGCACATCCTAAATGGATCTGCAGGGAATAACCAAGAATACCATTATTCAGAGCTCTCAGAAACACTGCTTGTTAAGAGACAGAAAGGACTGTCTGGCCCTCTTGACCCAAGATATTTCACGCTGTGTTCTCTTGTAAAGCTAAAGTGGACTTACCTGATACAAAAAGGCAGGCAGAGCAGACAGGTGTCATTTATAAATCATGAGCAGATTTAAACCAAAGTAGAGCTGAGGAAGAAATGCACTTTACAGACGACTCTGTGGGCTCACAGAGTTTAGGTTGCTTGTTTACAAGCTCGGGTTATTGTCTGCAGCAGAACTAATATTCTGCAGTGTCACCTCACAGAAAGTGTAAACTTTGATCAGAGGAATTCTTTGGTATGAATACCAGACTGTTTTCCCCGTGTCCACACTGAGCATTAAATTAACCTCAAACAGAAGGGGGAGTATTGGATTTTGTTTGTTGTTCTTGTAATGTCCTTGCAGACCTTCTTTTGAACAGACCACATAATTCCTGATGATTCATGAGGCAATGATTAAACTGCTCAGTGGGGAGGAGAGGGTGTTCTTATAACCAGGAGGTATTTCTGAATAGAAAATGTTTGTTTCATGGTAAAATATTTGCTGTATTACAAGGTCATCACTAATCACCAAGGTAGCACTACATACTGTATGGCAGTGGGGATTTCATGGAGAGAATGAAGTCATACTACTTATTTACAGAAGCATCCTCCAGAGACACCAGTGTGTTTCTTTGTATTTATGTTATGTGCATATTCACAGTTATTTACCCCGACAGTTTTACAGTTTTCCCTCTGCAGTCAGATTCCTTGGAGGATTCCTTCATATTGATCTGAATTCTCTTGTTCTTTTGGTCATATGCTGGATAATCTCAGACAAACTCTGACACTTCTTTCATTACTGACAAACTAATCCTTGTATAACCCTGCCCTGCAGCACTCCACAAAGACATGGGCTCTTGTCGCGCCGCCACCATAACAGGCACCCTCTCCCGCATTTCCCTCAATGATGAGGAGGATGAGAAGGCCCCCGAGGGCCTCAACTACTCTACGTTGCCTGGCAACATCATCTCCAAAGTGATTATCCAGCAGCCTTCAGCTCTGCACATGCCGATGGGAGTGGGTGAACTGAAAGAGCAGTGCATGGTCGACAGCAACGCTGATATGCGCCGCACTGTTTACCTGTGCACCGATGACGCCATGCGCCAGAGTGACCAAGACATGGGCGGCCATGACATGGAGGGCCATTCGGGGCAGGGCCAGATGATGGAGACAGACTACATAGTCATGCCTCGTGCCTCTGCAGCGGCGGTGTCAGGGTCGGGTAACATGCCAACCCTCCTGAAAGACGACACCAAGATGAACATCACTATGGATACGCTGCCGCACGAGAGGCTAATGCATTACAAGATGAGCCCTGACTTCAATATCAGCCCGTCAGGCATGGACCATATGAATGTGAACCTGGAGCAGCAGTATCCTAGCGCTCCAGAGCAGATGCAAAACCTGCCCTTTGAACCTCGCACGGCTGTTAAGAACTTCCTCGCTGAGATGGAGGAATCTGCGGGTCTTTCTAGGAGTGAGACAGGGTCTACAATATCTATGAGCTCTCTAGAGGTACATATGCTCATGTGGATGAATCGCAGAGGACACAGAGCTGCAATAAAATGCAATATTACACATTTTAAGATATGACATACATATACTGAATAACTTCATATTTTTATGTTTTATTTTTACAGAGAAGAAAATCACGATATTCAGATCTGGACTTTGAGGTATGTAAAGAAAATGTTTCTTTCTTTGGGACATGCATCTAGCTTTTTTATGCAGTAAAAGGCCATTTTTGCAGTTGTGTTTGTCATTTGATTTACTAGTACTTGTGCCTCTTAAGCTTATTGGAGTTACACAGCCTTGGCTCAACAAGATTTATTGACATGCTGTGTAGTTAAGGTAAAAGCAAGGCTGTCAACTGACAAACAGGGCAACAGTTCTCATCTACATTTTGTCCTCCTCCATCTCCTACATCCATTAGCTATATGTTGATTTTCAAAATGTATGCTTTTAAAGTCATTTGCACATTTCACATCTGATTTTACCACTGGTTTCAACAATGATTATATTGGCTTGCAAACACATATTCAAACCCCCTTTGGCAGGTTGTAGCATTTCCTTTGCATTGTAAAATCAGGATTTACTGCATATATATTGTAAACTCTGTCAAAATAAAGGAAACATGAGGCTCCTGGCAGCTATTTTTGGCTTGGGAAACTTTTTGCTTTAGCTTAGATGGACACCGGCCCTTAAAATGGAGGATTCGTGCCAAGCTTTGATTATAAGGATTTCCCTTACACCAACAAAACTCTAAATGAGGCCATTTATCACTGAAGAGTTATGTTTAGGCCTTAAGTGTCCTATAACCCCAAGTTTAATTATCTTGGTGTATCCTTTATTTTGGCAGTCACTTGTATATATATGCAGAGACAAGTAGATTTGTTTCAAACCTGGCCTATAAGTAAACTACCATGACACTAACAAATTGATCAGAGTTGGAGGGGGTGGAGAGGAAGATGCATTTCCATTATTGGCTGTCAATACCAAAGAAAAAACCCTTGCCATTGCAGAAAGTCATGCACACCAGGAAAAGACACATGGAGCTGTTCCAGGAACTGAATCAGAAATTTCAAACCCTGGACCGATTTCGAGACATACCAAATATGGGCAGCATGGTGAGTAACAGGAAACCAGGGGGGTGGCTGTCAGCCAATTAAAGAGAGCAACATCCAGATACCCTATTTAGAGATCCGGTGCAGGGCACATAATGTGTGATTGTGCAAATGAGTGATAATGTAGCTAAAGTATCCATATAGAAGTGAACCTTCCTATACGTAGCAGACTCCTATAGGGACGAGTGAAGGGGAGCTGCCCCTTAAAAACACATTTACTCCACAAGGCCAGATTGAGGGAAGAAGGACCTTTGGTAATCTTGTTGCAATAGAGTGCATCCATTCCAATGCAAGGCCATGAATGCACTTTTATTTACATGCACATTTATCTACTTAGCAACCCCATCATTTTTTCCATTAATGCATGGCAGATTATTTAATCTATCAACATCTATACAAATATTACCTTTAATGTCGCTGTTCTCTTACGGCAACTGTGTGGGGGGGAAACTTTTTATTTATTTATGTATTTATTTTTTTGGTCAGACTTGATCTCGGAGTGAGGCTAATTATGAGAATTTATCCTGACCTTGCTGCAAATCAAAAGCCTCACCATCTGTCTCCACACCTGGCTGCAGCTGTAGACAATGAGGATGTCAAACCTTATCCATCTGTCTCAGACAAGCAGCATTATTTTCTCTGCTGAATGCAACAAATAGAAATTGGGCTGGTAACCAACCACAGAGACAGCATCAGACAGTCGTGCAGTAACCTCCTGGTTGCATATAATCCTTTTTCACTCACATTTCAATCACCCGTACAGTACAATGCAATTTGAGGCCCGTTGCTTAGTTACCAGTGCAAGTTCTTTTGTATAGAAAATGAGTAGTACAGTACATTCTCACCCTCCTCCCCCTTTCTTTTCTTTCTTTTTTTTTTTTTTTTTTTTTTTTTTTTTTTCTTACTAAATGAATCTGCTGCAGAGCTGGCTGCAGACATTAGTATCCATTTTATATTCCCTGTCTGGGAGCAGCTTCTCTGCCTTATTTGCAATCGTATCTTTGGGACTGTCAATGAGAGCACATTCAGATGAATGGCTCACACATGCAGCCCATATAAATGTACCCGTTTCTGAGCTTGGGGAAAACACAGTTCTGCTATGACTCCATGATAATAGTGTGGGCATGTTCACATTTAATACACTACCATTATCTTTTGTTATTTGATGCTTTCCACAGCATTGATCCATTATTTTCAATTAGTAAATGGGTAGGAGTTCATATAATGCCCTCTTCAATGAACTGACTTAAATGGAAGAGTCAATGTTATTAAAAAATAATAATAATAACAGTTTTGCCGCAGAGGATGTCAAGCCACTAATATCACACCCCACTGGCCGTGTTCACAGGACAAGGCAATGCCAAACAAGAACCCATGGGAGAGCTACAATCCAGCCTGTGAGTACCAGAACTACGCCACTATGAATGTACTAGAATCTGACACCAAGGACTCACTGGAGATGACGCCTGCAGAGTGGGAAAAGTGTGTCAACTTACCCTTAGATGTCCAGGAGGGAGACTTCCAAACAGAAGTCTAGAGGGTGAAGAAGGAGAAAATGCAAAACTAGAAAAAGGAGGACAAAGGGATGTATTTTGCACTGAATAAAGCAACAGACTTTTCTAACAGCCTTGGCATACATATCTGGATAATACGAGTGTGGCAGGGACATTATGTGCCAATACAATATGGACTGGTGAGAGAGAAAAAAAAAGAAAAAAAAGGGATAAAAACATCAGTGTTACTTTTTTGTATTCTCACTAGTGTACTTAGTGTGGGGCAGCCTGGTGTACAATATTTACCATCATGTGTTTCAAATTATCTGTTGAGGATTTGGCTAAAAAAGGTAATCTCTCTAGATGAAACCTCACAAAGCAAATGACATGCCATGTCGTCCCAGCTTCATCGGGTCTAGTTTTGATTTCATAAAACAGGACCCGGGAGCACAATGTATATATTTATGCAGGTTTTTAAAAAGTTTATAACAGTCTGTTTGGCCATTACTACACTTTTTACTTTATAATATAAAACATGGGAGGCAAAGAGGATTTTTCTGTCATATTAAAATGAATGTTTGTCAAGCTACATTCTTCATTGCTTTAAATGCAATAAAGATAATACTCACTTTTATATAAATAATATATTTCACAACTTTAATACTGCAGAATCTGCTTGAAGGATCCCAGCAAGCTCTCTCATCTGCAGCTCTGTATAAAATATTTAAAAACAAAATGTTGTATGGTGTAAATAAACTTTTGTCTACATATGTTTTACTTGTGCCAATTTATTTTAATGAGAAAAAAAATGCCAACCTGATCAAAAGTTATAGCGAAAAATGTTAACATTTGAAAAGGAATGTAAATAAAAGAGGAAATATGTTCGTACTGCTTCAGAGGTTGTGTCAAGTTTATGTTGTTTGTTGGTTGTGAAATTCATCACTCTGCCTTTGCTTTTGATTAAGAGAACGTGTGAATGTATGTATGAAAATCAAATGATGGACATGTGACAGGATATGAAACATCTACAGCAGCTGAGGAAAACTGGACTTGTAAGATAGCTGCATGACTGATGGTGTCAAATTAGTGTGAATAGCTTTTGGTAAATATCCAGTCTTACTTTGGATCAGCCAAAAAATACCTCACACAGTGTCTGCTCAGTGATTTAAAACCTTCCCTTTGACTGTAGCTGAAGGTTTGTGCCATAAAGCTTCCTGCCTCATAAATCCACTCCCACATCCGCTGTTGAATTTGGAGGGGAAACATTTAAAGTCCTCATAGGTCTCTGTCTCCACAAGGTTCACTTGATAAGATCAGTGTTGTCAGACAGACGGGTCCATACAGAGCACTAATGGGAGGAGGCTGTGAGAGCTGAGGGAAAATCTTGTTTGTTCTGTCTGGTTGTCTGTGTGGTATGGCTGCCACTCCAGCAAAGAGAGCACCAGCATGTGTGGCATGCCCCCCCCACCCAACGCAACCTGCAGCCCACCCCTTCAGGGAAGCAGAAGAAGAGCCACACGAAGAGGAGGAGGAAGAGGTGTTGCTTAGATCTTCATCATCAGAGAAGAAGAGGGTACAAGGGCGAGCCTGACATGAAACAGAGGCCTGCATGAATGAGGACTCAGCTGTGCTCCAACATGGTCACAACATAAATTAAGTTGATTAAACGTAGAGCTCAGGCTAGACATTCACGTCTGAATTTCCAATACATTTTAATTTAGACCACCAGACATAATTAGGTTAATTATATACAGCTCTGCTGCCTGTTACAGGCGCCATTAATAAGGCAGCGTCCAATAGAGCGCCTTTGACACACTGTCATCTGCCCACTGGTTATAGCCTTCATGCTGCAAGCTGTCATTTTTTATGCAAGTCTTATATGAATATACGTGTTAATGGGTTAATGGGTCTCAAGACTGAGTGTTTATGGTGGCACACTTAAGCAGCTGGCACGCATTTATTAGCCACATGATGTGTTGGAGAGTATTGTTTTATTTTGAAATGTTTAGTTTTATAAATTTGAAAAAAAGAAATTCTCCACAAAGAGGTTTGAAAGTCCAAACAAAACACCACTGCAGATCAGATCCACATGTTCCTTTGTCTAAGTTTCTGCTTAAGCTCCACAGACAACATTTGTTCTGTCATAATCCTTCTGGACACTTTAAAAAAGGAAAATGAAATTCAAAAATAAAAATTCCAATATTACTTAATAGCTCTCCGTGAAGTCTTGTTTAAGCACAGATTATCCTCTTTGAACTTCAGTCACTGAAAACAATATGGCTGAATGATGACTTTTAAAAGTTTCCTATTTCCAACTTTCTTTTAAAAATCGACTCTTGCAGAATAGTTTGATTTTTATATGCAAATTCCAGAAGTTTTTTCTGCAGATGTGTCAAAATAAATATGAAAAGCTTGTATTATTTAGTTGTTTGTGAATGGAGCCGGGACATGTTGACAAGCCTGCTGGACAAGTCTTCATTCGGTAGTGAGTGGCAGTTCCCACAGGCCTGTAAGAGCAGAGAGGTTAACCTGCTGTGGGGCTGCAAGCACTGAATCAACATAATTACATTGATCCTGCCTCACTTTCTTCCCTGGAGGCATGACTCAGGGGTAAGGCAAACTGCTCGTCTATCAAGGTCCTGTCAGAGGAGTTAAAACCCAGAGGGAAGACTTGGCGCCATTATGGGCACCACCCACAAACAATAAATAAATAAATAAATAAAAATCACAGAAACTATCACGGCAAAAAGTTGTGGATGACATAATGAAAGTGATGAACGTTTGGCAGAAGAGTAATAATTATGTTTTTTTGACTTCAGAAAAACTTCAGTTTTGTGGGACATTGAAAACAGAAAGCACAGTAGGCCTGTTGACTATCAGTTATGAGCACCTGCATATTGACTCCCTTTATTTTGGAGTGTTATGGCGCATTAACACTGGTACCTATGCACTTTGCTTCGGTTTTGGTGCTTTTACACTGGCAAAAAAGTACCTGGAACTTGGTACCTGGTACAACTTTTCATACCTCTTCTCCTGTGGTTCCAGAAAAAGTCCCCGGTTGGTCGGAGCAGATACTAAAATTTTATTGGTCGAAATCGTCACTGCGTCCTTACGTCATCACTGCGCAGCACGTAATCTGTCCCCGCAAACATGTGAGCATTTTTAAATCTTCGGCGAACCGTGCAGACGTGTTTGAAATAACAACAAGAAGAGAAATGGCAGCTGTTAGAAATCCTGCCCCATGGACTCAGTACGAGGTGCAAACCTTTCTGTCATTAGTCACTGATGAGAAAATTCAGTGGGAGCTGGACGGTGCGGTCAGAAACGAAAGAATCGCATAAAAGATGATGTCACAAATAACGGCCAGCTACACGGAGGAAGGACTATCCTCGGCAATGTCAATGCAACTGAAGAGGGCTGATCCTGAGCGATCCGAGGCGAAGCGTAGGTAGGTACCAGTGTAAATGCGCCATAAGTATACTCTTGGTTTAACATTTTCAGTTTCGTTTTTTTGATTGCTTGAAAACATTTTGGAAGGTTTTGTCTTTATTAATCAATAAAGATTTACACTTCTTACATGATTATTACTATTTTCAAAGTAATCAAGATGAATGAAACAAGAATCCTTTCATTTCATCAATTTGCTAAAAAGTAAGTGAATGTAGAGGTTAAAAAAAGATTTGAAGTGCTTGTATAACATGACTTACTGATTCTGTATAATTTTATACTTCCTGTTTACACCTTCCAAAACATGGGAACTGAAAAATAGATCATCATTTTCACAAATGCATATTAGCTTCAGAGAGCAGAGGACATTGGGGGTTGGGGCTGTGACTTTGAAAACCCTTTGTATAAATCAATATCAAATTGATACATTTGTAAAACTGTTTTAATGAATTAACTCTACATTTCAAAGCAATAATGAATTACAAATGAACATCCAGACATTCTGGAAGTACCAGGGTTGTTCATGCAGCCTCCAGCTGTGGTTCCTGCGACCCATCGACCCTCGTAGAAGGAGGTCCTCCAGTGACAAGCAGAGCCTCCATCAAGGAAGTCAGGACACAGGCAGCAGATATCAACATCTGAGTAGAATCTACAGAAATCCTCCAGGGTCATCCTGTGGAAATCAGAGGTGAATTTTGGCCATTATTTTTCTTTTCAAAACGATGTGATCTTGATGCCTTCAGCTAGATGTTCATGTTTGCTCTCTGTGCACTTTATATTAATTAATAAAACATTCAGTCAATCAAGATCACTCACTTGTTTTATACTTCACCCCAAAATCCATATAAAATCCTAATGTATAATATACTTAGTTACAAACATTGACATTATGATGGCACTCCTGGCCAGCAGACGTGGGAGTGTGTCTTTAATCAAAAATGTGTGTAGGTACTAGTTGAAACAAAACACTGTGAATCCTGCAGTTTTAGAAATCACTGTTACATATCAAATTGTATTTTCTGCATGCTTACCAAAACTCTCCGTTATCAAGCACTGAAAGGCAAGTTTCTATGACTTCAGGACTCACTGTCTGCCACAGCGCTGACCTTTACAAAACAATTTGTCAGGACAAAGAGAAGTCAGTTGATTTTATATATACATAAACATTATGAAGCAAACACAATGCATGGATTAAAATTAATTTATCATTTCTACCAATGCGTGATACAGCGCGTGCGAAAGTACAAACCTTTCTAATGCCCTTTAGAAAAGAGCTAACAGCTGCTTTTCTGTGTCTTTTGCAAGACAGGGCTTGTTGCAACAGTTTGAAGACAAGACAACATGGCCGACTTCCAAGACACAAATTATCATCTCTGTTAAAATCCATGTACAAGAGAAGTCATTGCCTTAAAAACAAAAATTCCACCAGGTGAATATGAAATATTTAGAGTCAGAAGAAAAAGTAATAAGGAAAATGACACATAAATCTAACACTTGCAAATGTTCCCTAATGAACAAGAAGTATTTTAAATAACATTTCACAAAACAGCACAATACGGCTGAAATTAGAAAATGTTTCAGCAGTAATGTCAGACGACCAGCTGTTTCTTTGTGCAGGATTGTGTGCGTGTGTGTGGAGCCTGCCAATGCTGACAAGTCAACAGACTTGGTTTTTATCCTACTGTTTGTACAGCCTGTCCTGTGTTTTATAGATGCATGTTTTACTGCTTCAGTGAAGTGCTCACCATTAGATCCCACAGTGGTTATACTGGGAAGATTAGTTAATTATAGTTCCTGTGTTAAGGCACAAAGCTGACTGCTGCTCGTGAAAACTGCCAAAACCAGTTTGTGAGACTTCTGAGGAGATTATTTGTTATCACACTAAAAGCACACGGTCATTCCTTCACATTACATAAGGTATGAGGAGACTCACCTAACACGAACTCTACAGGCACTTTGGGTTTTGTTTATTAAGAGCAGAGCTTAACAGATATAACAAAACTACATTACTTTATATTAAAACTGATATGCCTCCAAGATACACAGTTAGTCACTGGGATTCATCTTACCAACAGTAAACACCGTTAATACTCTAAAACTCTATCAATGGCTCTGAGTCACATCCTTTATGTCAAAAACTTCACTATGTAGAGAATGCTATAAAAAAATAAAAACACCATCATGAATTTGAGATTTGTTAATAATTATATCTGCAAAGTACATTAGTACATTAGTCATTAGAGAAAAATAATCTCAATGTTTCATTTCCTGATGCAGCAAAACAGAGCAACTATTCTGTACGACAGTTGCAGTGTGGAGGCTGCTCTCACCCATCACTCCAGTCTCCGATCCACTCTCCTTTTCCCCAAGGGTTGTAAAGACGCACCAGGCTCACCACCTGCCCCTGGCTGTTCACCTGATTTCACCAGAGAAACATCAGTGTTGCCGTTTCTCTACATAATGAATGGACTAATCTGCCTGGACTAATCTGAGGTCAGCTCCATTTAAACTTACAAGCCTGACAACTAACTTCTGGTACAATAACTTTTATGAAAACCAAATTATTGTATACTGTACAATGCAATGCTTAGAAAAAACAAAACAAAAACAACAGTAATGTTTACCTGGTTCAAACCTGTGATACAGTAGGCATGCCCTTGTACCAGTCCATTTGGTAAGACAGTATTGGCAGATGTCTCCTACCAAAATATAAATGTGTTACCATTGCAAGTAGCGAGCACACATCAATAACCAACTGTGCAACAAGGTACTCCAGATATACCTATATCTACTACTCAGGCGACTGGTGACCAGTTTGTGTCAACAAATTCATTTTTAATTAATTTCAAGATCAACATTGTTTTAAAGTTACTCTGAAGAGGTCATTATTAAAACATGTCATTTGACCTCCAAAAATTTCCAAAATGAGCCAAAGATAATGTGGAAATCATGTGAAGACTTGTTTGGATTAAACTGAAATAATATATGTGACAGCTGTATCCACTACATTAACCACTAATTATGTATAATGGATCATCTGGCTCCTTATATCAGGGTCCAACCCATCCCTAGCTTTAAGCATTTTATCTTTTTAATGAAAGGAATGCTGTATTTTAGTTCATAACCTTCAAACATCATTTTGTATGGATGGGAAAACAACCCCAACATATTCCCACAAAGCTTCTCAAAACAACCTTCAACAGCTTTCTGCACTGTTGTCTTTGCACAACAAATCTGAGCGATTTTTGCTTGTTCATCTGGCACTAATACAGAATTTATCACATCCCACTTTGCTGTGTTAGGGTCAAAAAGGCACATTCAGAAAAAAGGGTAATGTGTCTTGCTTCTCACGTGTCTCAAAGCTTTGAGCTTGAGCACTCTTAAATTTATGTTTCTACAATTTATGTATTTATTTCCCTCAACTCCAAGTATAGTTGATGAGAGTTTATCACCGAAAATTGTAAAGTTAATAAATGCTGCTTTCAGGATTCAGGTTTCATAACTCTGTCATCGAGGTTATATTTTAACTGGCATTAATTTATGTGTTTGTTGGTTGTTTGTTAGCAACATTATGGAAAATCTTATAAACACATCTCAATGATTTTTTGGGGGGTGGTATGATTCTGCAAGAACAAGTGAACTTGCCCAAGTTAGAATTTGATTTATAGCATTTCTCTTAATAGTCCATGGGAAAAAAAGATGAAAAACAGTTTGTATTGCTTCAGTATTTTAGATTTTTACTTGCCCCTTGAGGTGTGCCACAGCCCATCAGGGATTTAGATTGGGCAGCTCTGCACATCAGTTCCCACAGGTCTGAAGGAGGCTCTGACAGGTCGATACAAAAGTGGACCCCACCGGTGAAATCCACCAAAGCCTCTGCAGGAGTTCCAGCGTTCATGTCCCCGTAGGAACCACAAACCCTGACACAAATAGGTTCAAACAGTTACCTTCTTAGACACTCCAATCACATGAAAAATCTCACTCTGAGAAATAACATCTCGTAGCGATACAGGATTTGTACATACTTTGCATAGGCTTTCTCCAGCAAAGCAGGCCAGAATTCATTTGGGTCCGTGGAGTGGACAAAGATGAGTCTGCCATTGATCGTTGGCAGCTTGTCATCAATAACAACGTCCACCCACACTCCAAATCTCCAGAACTAAATGATGGAGGAAGAAAAGTGAATACAATGAGGCGCCATCAGTGTTGACCAGTCAGAGTTAGCAGATTGAAGTGCTCTACCAGCCGCCCTGGGGTGATCAACTCAAACAAGTGATTGCTTCCCTCTTCAGCTTTAGCTAATCAATCATTGCACCACAAAAGTGCACCACAAAAGATGATCACATATATAGAGGTTAAAATCCACCTAGCAGCAACTTACACACAACACTGTGGAATTAAAGCTAAGGTTTACACATGACAGGAGAACATTACATTACATTTATCACATTACTGGACGATGTATTTACCCTGAAGTGGAACAGTCCACAGTAGTCCTCATCAAATTTTTGTTCAAAAGGAACAACTCGCCCGAGGATGTCTTTCTGGAACGTCAACGTACCAACAGATGCAAGAAACCAGCAGTTTCCTGATAAAGAAAGGATCAGTGAGAAGTCAGAATGATGTACTATGCAGGCACAACACCATGTTTGTGTTGATGGGTTTACAGTTTAAGCAGCAATCAACAACACAGCCAGGAGGCAGAAAACACAGAAAGACAATGAAATGAAGGAAGTCCTTATTAACAGAAGGGGTGTCTCAACTTAAACGACAGCATTAGTGTGACTACTAACTGTGGGCTGGATATGCGATGTATGTAACCCTAACTGGGGTCAGCCCTATGTTCCCCGGGTCCGATGTTTCACGGGTCCGTTGTTCCCGGGTCTGCTGTTCACCCGGGGAACATCGGTACCTCCACACACCAGAGGGTCCGATGTTCCCCAGCAGTGTGTTCTGTAGCCTACAAATGTGAGCATGAGCCGGTCCGCCCGCTGCAGCTCTGCGCTCTCATTCAGTTCTAACAACAGCGGTCTGTTGTACAAATTCTTTGTGTATTAGACACAGGAAACGGGTTTCGGGACCTCTGCTTTCTGTCTTTTATGCACTTCACTGGTCTCCACATCTGCAGTCATTGCTGCTCGGGTCACAGAAATGACACATGCCGCTTAATTCAGTCCGGAAGCTGTCCGCCCGAGACCGTCTATAGAGCGGCAGTGATGCAACACAAGTTTTGCATATTCATAGAGCTTCACGACAGAGAGTGGACAAGAAAAAGCGTATAGGCTCAGCGGCAGCACTGGGGGAACATCGGGCCTTGCCTGGTCTTATAGGTCCTGGTGTTCCTTGGTACCGCTGTTCCCCAAAACTTCCATAAGGGAAACAGCGGCGCCGGGAAACATCGGGACTTTTTTACAGTGCAGGTACCGATGTTCCCCGGTGCCGCTGTTCCCCAGCCCGTAGAAGTGGGGGAACAACGGACCCGGGGAACATAGGTACGCACCCATGTAGCCCCATGGCACTTTTTTTTAACCTACCATGGTGTCCTGTGATACCTTCACCTATAATCAGATTTAAGAACATAATGAGCAATATTTACTATGTAAGTACAAATCCTCTCTGTATGTGTATGCAGAGATTTTGGTTTAACAGGCCTCATAAGTGATAGAGATGAAATGAAAATATTAGATGGAAGAGAAGCTGGTAGAAATTTAGTTTTCTACCAGTACATTCAAAATACTTTTTAATCAGTGGTTTTGTTTTTAACATCCACTCTATGGTGTTGTTTTTCTGTTTTGAAGACATATTATATGATGTTGTAGTTTTCACAGGATCTTGTGTTTCTTGGCAAAGGCTGCACAGGGTTACAAATTACAATCGTGGTATTTACTTTGTGTTTAAAGAGATATTTGAACTTTTTCAACCATTCAACTCAATGCTCTCTGCCCTATTTTTCTCTGTATTCGGCCTCTTTGAATTTTCATGACACTGATGGACATTCACTTAAAGGAATTGTACTGAAAGAAACTATTTTCCTACCAACCATGCCTTGACCAAAGTCAAACCTAGAAGCCCCGTCAACAACAAAAGCTGGATTGGGAACGATTTTCTAGAACAGAGAAAGCAAGTGGTAAACATATCATTGTACACTGATAATACAGTCCTGTTCAAGCATGAACAATTATTGTGAAATATGATCACAAAGCAAATGCAAAACTCACCCCTGGTCTGCGCCACTCCACTAGGGCCAGTTCAGGAGGCTGAAGTAACCCTTTTCCGATTGAATTTCTATCCGGGGGAAACATGTCATCGATGTACCGTAACCCTTGTGTGAGACAGTAGTTTTTCAGCTGCTCGTAGTCTTGATTAAGGAACCGTTGAGGGTTAGTGATTGTCCCATAACCATTTTTCTTGTGACGTGCACTGATGGTGTTCATGCAGACACCCGTGGAAGGCATCGTGTTTGAGAGCTGTCGAAAACAAGTAATAATTAGAATTTCCCTGTAATATATTTGCATGAACTTCATCTTCTCCAGCAAACCTTACCCCATTGTTACGGTGGGCTTTTTGGTAACAAATAAAGACAAGCACAAACACATAGAAAGAACTACCAATAAATCTATGTGGTTTGTCAACAACTTATTGCACAGGTGTTCTTGCTTTTTCACCACCAAAGCAAATTTGTAGTTAGCAGGTGTTGATACCTCTCTTTGGACTACAGTATTGGGATTAAAGTACTTTTTCCCCACATCATACTCATTCTGTACAAAGTTTGATTCTTAGTTTTCAGCAGTAAATAGATGTTAGCATCCGTGTTCACCTTTTAATCTCTACACACTTCAGTTCTGCCTTGTAGAAGATGCCAGAGGAGATACTGTTTAGTCTGTTTCAACACAAACATTGTGAACATTAAGTTTTTAAATAAGAAAATAATCATTGTAATTATGAGTTCAGCTGACCGCCCACATTGTGGAGCGTAGTTTTTACACAAGATAGTTGTTACATAACAGTCGCACCAACAGTCATTTTCAGTTCCTCAAATGTAACAATAACAATTACACATTATAAACTAATTAGAAACTATACCAAGTGGCTAAACTCTGTGTAAAAGTGTAAATCAACCTTTTTGAAATGTATATGAAGATCTCACAAGTCTTACCTTGCCGCCTCTGAACAGCTAGAAAGCGTTGAGTGTGAGTGCATCAACACGTATAAGGGAAAGGCAATACTTTTATAAAGCCTCCAACTGCCTGAGGCCACTGCTGTCAACATTTGGCATTCATTCCTAAAGTGCTGTCTGAGGTGAGTGTGTTGATTGTATGCCAACAGGAAGAGAAGAACGGTATTTATTCAGATCTGTAGTGTGAGTTTAACCCTGATCCAGAATATACTGTATATCTGTGCAAAAGTTTGGCCAAAAAAATACCGTGTGTTTGTGTGTTATGGCACAGAAAGCAAACACAATCCATTTTTCTATGTTTTTAAAGCAGAGGCTTAAGGGTGGAGGGGTCGAAACACGCAACTAAAACAACTAGAAAATGTCCCGTGTTAAACCCCACAAATGATACTTTTATTCTTCTCACACGTGTCTTTAAGCCCATGAATTTAAATATTTATCCTGCTTTATCAATACAGTGCAGGTTTTCAATATTCAGACATTTTAACAGTTTCAGAGGAGAGAATATCATTCCTCTTTCCCAAACTGAATCTTTCATTTGACATGTTCAGGCTCAACAGTGAAATCTAGTGGCCACATATCATCAAAGCAGCAACCTGTCACCTGTAACTGAAACCCTGTAAGTAAGCAGAGCACCTCGACCTCTTTCCAAAACATACCTTATAATTTTACATTAAATTAAATTACACGTAGTAATAGTTGTGTCTATATGGCAGTTATGATTAAAATAAAACCTTGTGGAAGAGGCAAAAAGTTAGAAAACATATAACTGTATGTGCAAAATGATCTAATTTGTTGCCTTGCAAATTAGAGGCAAGCATTTATAATCTGTATCAGGACGGGCTGTTGAAGATACCTGTTCACTACTGGTCCTTAAAGCCTCTCTTCCTCAGGTATATTTATTGCAGGTATTGTACAAACACAACAAGATGTAATATTTTTTACATCTTCTGTCTGTGTTTAACACTTATTTAAAAAGACATATTACTTCTCAAAAAAGGCTGCAACTGCCCCTCAGTTTCTTGAGAAGTGATTAAATAATCACTAAATTTAGAAAGTTTGTGGTGTGGCTGAATCACAGGTTTACTGTGACTCAGCCACACCATAAAACAACAGTGTGTTTGCACAATGAGAAATCATTAAGTCTAACTGATCGCTGTTGGTGATATGAAGACGGTGTTTGTACTTGAACTGCTTGTCATGGTAGTTGGCACACACCATAGATAGGGTTGATATAAATCTAAAAAAATAAAATAAAATAAAATATCTAAGCGTATATTATACCTGAACATGAAAATTAGCATTTCAGTATGTAATCTGTAATGTAGTATTTACAGAAATTCAATGTGTTAATCAGTTTAACCCTCTGTACTCATAGAATAAACAAAATCAAAGAGTGAACTTCTCCCTGCATTGTGACTTGACTGAGGTTAAGTTAATTAATTAATGGCAACAGAGACACTTAGTCACAGGGTATCAATAGTTCACATAAAGATAAATAAACCTCACCTTAGTCACACTATAAAACCCTTTACAAACACTCACCACCATCTGCACTGCTGGTGCAGTTGGCTGGTTGCAGGGTCATGCCATTGAAAGTGAACCGCCCTCCCTCCGTCCCTCCGTCCCTCCCTCCGTCTCTCTTTCCTTGTTTGTTTTACAGAAGCCTACAGCAAGACAGGAGATTAAGCTGCATGCAGGTGGACACAGGCGGAGTTTGCCTGTAAGCTGATTTACATATTTGGGTGACAAATATAAGGACAACCTTGGTGTTTACAGACATACAAGTGTCGAAGCCTCTTCGTTCTCACCTGCTGCTCCACCCTCGCTCCACCACACTGCACACTTTCTTAAGCCAGTAAGGTGAGATCTTCTTTCAATATTTTAGTTTATTCAAATTTCACAATTTAGGAACTTGCTGTATAGCACCATTCAGCCCAGTGTAGTGCATCTTGCTGCAGGGAAACCAGGCAGCCCATATTAACATGCTGTACTTCAGACTGAAAGAGAAAAGGTGAACAATGAACAATATTGCAGATATGGCTCTTTTTTCCTGCAGACACTCCAGGTTAAACTTTTTCAACTCACACGATGTGAATCTCGCATCTATTCTCTTCACCTGGTGCGAGTTTGCGTCTACTTGTATCTTTCTATTCAAGTTGTGAGCGAAATTAGCATGGTGTGTGGTGTAAACACACCATTACAGCTCTTTTCACCTCCTTCTGCACCTCAGCTCCTCTTTGTTCCCCGACCTAAAAACCCTCATCTTCTCAGGGTTTTCAGGTCAGAGGTCACCCAGGGTTTGTTGTTGGAGAAGCACTGGTAGGTACAGTGTTCTCCATGCAGACGTTTATATACAGTGTGTTAAACTGTTGATGTCCTCCCTGTGTGGTCTGCACAGCGCTTCCCATCCTGTGGTGTTTTTTCACCATTGGCATGTAGGGAAGCAGATTGTGATCAGGATCTGGTTGTGATCTGATCAGCCCGGTGGGAGTAGGGGTTGATGAACTGTTTGCATCCTTGGTGTTTGCATACAGTGTCTCTCACAGTTTTGTTGTTCCTAGTATGTCAGTTAACATACTGGGAGAAGGTGGGGAGGCTGGAGGATATCGAAACATGACTACAGTCACTGGAGATGAGAGACAGAGCCTGGTCATATGATGTTTGGTGTATAGGTCCAACCTGACTTATATGGAATAACTCACTGCTAACCACAGGCTGTATAACACTGACCATGTGTACTTGGATTAAACAAAATATTACTCAAGCTGACCAAATTCTAATTGACCGTGATGAGAACTGAAAACTCAGTTTTGTTGAACAAATCTTAATTTCTTCAATATTTACAGCTGAGATCTCTGTTGGAAAAAAACAACACTAAAATACCTGGCTTATGGGTTTTTCATACTTGCTATGGATGGAAAGTGCAGCCTTAACTCTTAGTGACTCCAGTAAACCAGATGGTTCATGGACTATTATTAGAGGAAAGTTAAATCACAGAAAAATTCTCTGATTAAGTCCTAAATGTAAACATATCTGTACATGTAAGACAATGATAATCTGTGTCAGAGTGGACCTCTCCCCTCCCTTTGTGTTTGATGTATTATTGTGTGTCACTTGCGTTGTTGTCATTGTCATTTTCTCTCTTGATATTTAGAAAAAAGAAAAATATTGAATGGAAAAAATACAATACAAAATGGTGTAGATCCTCCTTAATGTGAGACTTCGCCAACCAGCTGCAGAAACTTTCAGCATCATTTATATAATTGACATGTTTGATACTGTGACTGTTTCTTTTTTCTGTAACCACACATATGATGAGTTGTGTCATCACTTGACTGATGCTTTCTCAGATTTGTGAGTGATACAAAGTCTCATCCGACTTGACTTTCGATGGCATCATCAGAGATTTATCCCAGTATTTTACAAAGATATTTTCTGGCCATTTTTCTGTGCTTTCTCACTGGCCTCTCAAATCCAAATGCAAAATTATCTTTAACAGAAAACCATACACTGCAGCAATGCCTCCTCCTGGTGCTTGTCTTAACATCATGGAGGCTCGGAACAAGCAGGACGGCTATGGCAGCTTCACCAACCCTGACAGGCTCTTTGGCCAAGATTACCAGCAGCTGAAACAGTACTGTGTCATCAGACGAATAAGGTACATCGACGACGCGTTCCCCCCCGACAGGAGCTCAATCGGCCAGGGGTTACTGAGCCCCTCTGACCTGGCCCGTGTAGAGTGGCTGAGGCCTCCGGTGAGTGTTTTAAACTGCAGATGAGATCCAGCCTTAGCATAAATATTAATGTGCAATCAAGTATGTAATGTAAAACTAAATAGATTCAGCTGAGATTAAAAAAATGCAGGGATTGTATTTCAGCACTTTCAACTCACAGTATTATAATGCAATCAAACTTGCATGTGATTGACAGACTTGAGTGAAGCTTTAAAGCTTTAAATTGACTCATCAGCTCCCTCTCTGCTTTAGAAAATTGCTCCACATCCATCCTTTACAATTGATGGGATTTCTAGGTTTGACTTTGGTCAAGGAGAACTCGGTAGGGTCATTTTTTTCATTTATAATATTTTTCTGTTGTGCTTGTCTGAATTGCTGATGACCTTGTAAATACTCTTTCAACAGGAAACTGCTGGTTTCTGGCATCTATCGGAGCTCTGACTTTTCAAAAGCACATCCTCGGGCAGGTTGTCCCCTGTGACCAAACATTTGATGAGGACTACTGTGGGATATTTCACTTCAGGGTAAATACTGACAACACAACTGGATATTACCACCACCAAAATGGTTATGTTTTTATCTATGTTGGAGTACCGTATTTTCTGCACTATAAGGTGCA
The DNA here is from genome assembly GCA_900323345.1 of Pseudochromis fuscus. Classification (NCBI taxonomy): domain Eukaryota; kingdom Metazoa; phylum Chordata; class Actinopteri; family Pseudochromidae; genus Pseudochromis; species Pseudochromis fuscus. Next base: position 891 of record OOFC01023908.1, on the reverse strand, counting down.
CCTAAAAGCCTTTAATTTTCTCAAAAACTGACAGTGTGCCTTATAATCTGATGTGCCTTATATATGGATCAATATTGGTTAATTATGGCTACCGTAGTCAGGGGGGCGTATATTGTGATTGCACTAACGTTTGATTTACCGTAGCGGTGTCAGACTGTTTCTTTTACGTGTTTACTGAATCAGGGAAAAGTTCCCTCCACGTTTGTGATGCACTAACTACGTGAAAAAACGTTGCACTACCTGTTGTACCTTGCTGTTGGTAAAAGTCACTGACGTTACCTCGGAGAAAAAAATACAACAGCTGTTCATGTAGCTTTGAACTGTGACAAATGGAGTTGGAAATACATTCTTTTCAACGAAGGCGGCGCAAATACCGGTAAGAGGTACCGGTACATACGGTACCGTATTGTGAATGCACTAGCTTGTTTTGGAGTGAATGGAGTTGTCAGAACGTTGGTTTGTTTTCTATTAATAAAGTTTGACTGACTGACTTATCTGACTGTTTTGTTGACATTCCCTTTAGTGTAGCTTCATCTAGATGGATGATAACACAACCCCAGCTACTACAGTAGTTTCTATTCTATGCTCCTTATAATGCGGTGCATATGAAAACAGTTTTAAAATAGGCCATTCATTGAAGGTGCGCCTTATAGTGCAGAAAATACAGTACTAAAGGTATGAAGGCAATGAAGGTCTAGCAAAAAAGTTGCAAAGAAGGAGGTTAAAAATAAACTAGCTTCCACTTGTAGACCCAAACAATGAGCTCAGGCAACTGAGAACAAACCACATGTGAAGTTCACTTTCTGTTGCAAAGCATGTATAAAATACACAAGCAAGAGGAGAACAAATGACCCTGCGTCACCCTCAAAGACCGTCAAGTGTTGCACGCTG
>OOFC01023907.1:0-12028 GCA_900323345.1 Pseudochromis fuscus | reverse complement strand
CACCAGCTCCTCCGGGGGGATCCCGAGGTGTTCCCAGGCCAGCCGAGAGATATAATCCCTCCAGCATGTCCTGAGTCGGCCCCGAGGCCTCCTCCCAGTTGGACCTGCCCTGAACACCTCCCTAGGGAGGCGCCTGGGAGGCATCCTCACCAGATGCTCGAACTACCTCAACTGACTCCTCTCGAAGTGGAGGAGCAGTGTCATTGTTAATAAAGTTTTATCTATCTGTCTATCTATCTATCTATATCTACAGATCTATAGACAGATAATGGGCTGAGAAATGTTGTTCGGGGGCAGGGTTAGTTTGAGTAGTTTTACTTCTGGCCACATTCAAATACATCCTGGCTTCAATATGAGAGTCCACACACCAGTGGGTGACATCATGTCAGTTTCGTACAGTCAGTGGAGTTGAATCCAAGCATCTGTGTGATTCTGGTTCAGGTGTCATGGGAATCATTAAAAAGCAGCCGATCGACAGGAAGCAGTGAGGAGAAAACTTTATTTAAAAAGCGCCTGCTGACAGTCTCAGGCTTTATTTACACAAAGCTTCATTTTCAACATGAAACAGCAGAAAGAGTCTGGAGTGAAAAAGTACAAACAACTGATAGAAAAGTTTTTACAGCAGTTTCTTTTTTTTGTTGTTACTGTACAGCAGAAAACACAGACTGTACACAGTGCACCTGAATGCATCACACCGAGACACTGTCCACACAGCTGGACAGCAGCTGGTCCTGGACCTGAAGAAGGACAGAGTGGCAGCAGCAAGGTCCTCAGAGTGAGGAGTACTGTTCAGTACCAGTACTACTACAGCAGTGTAGTACTGTACTCTCAGAAAATACTGTTACTGCAGAGCATCAGAGTACTGCAGTATAACAGACTCATACTACAGTATTTGAGATTGTTACTGCAATATTACACACAGAAACGGCAGTATTCTAACTGGCGTTCCAGTTTGTATTACATGATACTGCAATATTATATACAGGTAATGTAGTACTACTGACTGGTACTGCAGTATTTCAGTCAGGTACTGCCATAATACAGAATGGTACCACTGTTTTGATTACTGGCACTATAGTATTATAGAATGCTACTGCAGTATTTTGTCAGGTACTGCCAAATTACAAACGGGTACTGCAGAATTCAGACAAGCACTGCAGTCACATATAGTGGTACTGAAGTACTATGTATTACAAGCTGATACTGCAGTATTTTGACAAGTAATGCTGTAATATAAAGTTGGACTGGATTCAGACTGATACAGTAGTATTCAGTCTGGTACTGCAGTATTACAAACTGCATTTGCAGACTGGTACTACACCATTATAAACAAGTACTGCAGTAGTATGTACAGGTAATGCACTATTCAGAGCGGTATTGCAGTATTACTGACACTTAATGCAGTCGTATGTACATGTGTTGCAGTATTATGTACAGGTACTGCAGTACTAGTGACAGTGAGTATTTACATTGTATTTCTTGTGTTTGTTTCATCCTGACGTCTGTTCTGCTTTGGCGTGAGAGCGGAGTGAGAAGAGGTGCATGCTGGGAGTCTTAGTGAGGCTGTGGTCACATGACAACCAACGTCCAGTCAGACCATAGACTGTTTACAGAATAGACGAAGCTGACGTGACATCAACCAATGATTTGTGGACAGGAATTTGGCATTTGAACGTCGCCATGTTGGTTTTTTGGAGCCACAAGTGACCATATTTGGATATGAGGGGAAGAGTGAGGAGGCGGGTCTGACGCTTGAACCTGAGGTCACTGTCCAAAGTGGGTGAGACTGGAGTTCACCTGTAAATGAGCCTCCAAACCATCATGTAAATCACTGAAGACCAGAGCTGTCAATCAAACTAACCCCGCCCCCAAACTCCTCTTCTCACAGCCTAATATCTCCTTCATGATGAGATGATTTTCAGATGGACCAGATCACTGAGAAGAAGAGTTGACTTGAAAAATGTCTTGACTGAATATTTCAGGATTGAGAATGACCATTTTTGAATTGAAGTCAATGGGAGCCAGAGGTTTTTGGAGCCAGCACCTAGTGGCTGTCGATTGTATTGCACTTGTTTGCACTTCCACATTGGTTTTACTTTTGAACAACGGTTTCTTCGTCCATGTCTGTAAACAGTCCATAAGTGAGATGGAGCCGTTTGTCAGTTTGAGCAACAGCAGTGGAGTCCAATGAGCTGCCTGCATCTGTGGAGGTGGGCGGGGTTCACATGAGGAATTGTCAACAAAAACAGATGTTTTCACCTTTAAAACATCTGAAAATCTCAAAAATCTTGTTTCATGTTATTTACAGTGTTTCCTCATCATGTGGCCACGGCTCCTTCTGGAGGAAACTGGAGGTCTGACTGGTTTTAATGAAGCATGAAATACAAAGCACAAACAGACTTGATCAGGGTTCAAGGCTGAAACAGAATCAATAAATATCAAAGTATGGATGTGTGGACACAGATCCTGATCAATAACACTGAACTCACATCTCATTCATGGACAGTTTTGTATAAAAATCTTTTCAATGCAGCTCAAAAAACAAACAAAATAATCAGTTCAGTCGATCAGTCAATCAATAAATCTCAAAACAATGAATCAACACTGTGACATAATCGTCCGATTGTCGCTGCAAATGTTCTTTTGTTTTCATCCATTCAGAAGGTTCAGGCTGAAACACAGAGCACCTCTTATTGCTTCAGACACAGCCTGGATCAGGATCTGGACTAAGTTCTGGATCAGGATCTGGAGACCTGCTCAGCTCAGCTCAGCAGGAGGATGGCTTCACGGTTTTTCTCTAAATCTCTCCGCGGTGTCTGGGTGATGGTGAGCCAGTTGGGTTTCCAGCTGCTGATGTTGTGTGTCAACATCTGCGCCTCATTTATAAACTGGTGAACACAAAACTGAAACCTGGAAAAATCCTGATTCATGACAACAAAACGAAGCAGTGAAGGAAAATTAACTGTCGACTGTTTGATTACAGCGTAAAACTTAAACATCTGCTGGTTCCAGCTGCTCACACGTGACAGTCTGCTGCCTTTTGTACGTGTCTTTGTGGTTTCTGACATTATTTTTTACATTTTAATTCATTTGCTAAATATTTCTTGATTCGTTGTTTGATTGTTCTCTTTGTAAAAATCCAGAAAACTTCTGTCCAAAGTCCAAACCTCAAAATAATTATAACTTATTAAAAAAGGAAAGGCAGCAAATCCTCACATCAGAGAGAATTACTAAAGGTTTCTTTGAGCTAGTTTCCTGCCAAGACTTCACAAATAAAATGTGAACACTGTGCAGTGTGCAAATACAAAAAAAACCATTAACAAACTGAAGCATTTTGTTTTATCATACCAAACAAACACAGCAGGACTCAAAAGTACAAATATTGAATTGTCATGTAACGTTTGGCCAAATCTTTCCACTGTGATGCAACTATGTGAAGTAACTGAGCCTCCAAATCAGCAGGTGGCGCTGTCTGAGACTACTGAACAAAATGAGAGAACAGCACGTTTGTGGTTGTTGCAGGTTGATGGGTTGAATGATGCATATGTAGCAAAACTTTAATAAATCCTCTTATTCATACGGACTCACAGCACCACCTGCTGGTGTGGAGGGAGAATTCTTAGAAAATTTGTGACAAAATCCTCGTCAAAAATCAAGGCAGAAAGTTTATGTCAGCAAATTATGCTCTCCCCATCTGGCAGATTTAATCGTTTTGTTTTGCTTTCACAGTGGCTTTAATACAGTGTTCTACAAAGTTTCCAATGTGATGTGTTTAACAACTGCAATGAGTATTTTGTCCACGTGGTGCTACTATAAGTGACGCTTAGTTTGCTTTTGTTTCATTGGTAGGATAATTAAAATGTAGCATAAAGTAATAAATATTTCCAGCACATATAACTTGACCTGCAACCCACCTGCTGTTGGGGAAAGGTGAATTTTCAGGACATTTAGGACAAAATCTTAAAGTTGTTTTTTTTTTTTAAACTTTTAAATGGCTTAAATATGGCATTTCCGATGTTTCCGATGTGATTTATGATAATAATTTCTTCATATTGCAATGAGTCATTTGGCCTCCACAACAGCAGGTGGCACTGTGAGGGTTTTTGCTCGTAAATGTAACAGAATAAAACTCCCTCCCACAGCTCCATATTAAAAAAACAAAGAAAAAAGGTTGTGACTTTTTGTTGCTTGCAAGACCTGCTGTGTTTGTTTGTAGAGTGTAATGTATTTAAAAATACAGATCTGTTCATAGAATCAAAGGGTTAATTTGTGACACATTTTAACTTGTCTTGTTTATCAGGTTTTAGCAGGAACTGAGCTTCATCTTATCGTATTAAAATAGTTGTTCATAAATTTCCTGCTATTTGGCTGTCAGACAGTTTCATTTAATATAAAGCAGCGTCTTGTTTTAGGAGCACTTCATGTGTTCTGTTCGCAAAAATCTCCATTTGTAAAAAGTTGTCAGATAAATGTAGTGCAGTACAAAATACAATATATTGAGAAAAAGGCTCAAGTGAAGTACAAGTACCTCAGCGTCAGTAGTTACTTTGCAGCGGTGTGCGTGGTGAAAGGTTTTTGTATCCCTTTTGTTGTGTTTGGTTTTTACATGAGGATGCAGCAGGTTTCGCTGCAGCTCCTGCAGCGGCAGCGATGCTTCAGCTGGTTTGAGTTTTAGTGCAGAGATGTTGAGTCCGAACCGTGGGAACTCCTGGATGATCTCACCTGCTGCTCCCTGTCCGGACTCACCTGAGGGGTTTTAACAAAAGTTCCTCAATCACACTTTGAAAAACTGCTGGTTGGCTGCACTGAGCTGGTGATGTCAGCTGGTGATGGATGACAGCTGGGAATGACAGCTGGTGATGTCAGCGAGCGGAGTGCTTCGTCTGTCCTCAGACGAAAAGCCTCCTCCTCCTCCTCCTCCTCATAGAGTCTGATTGTCTGAGCAGAGTCTGATTACAGGCTGAAGACGAGGGCGTCATCAGCGTAAAAACTAACAGAGTCCGTCCACCGTTTCATGAACACTGTTTCTGCTTCAAATCTAAAACCTTTCCTACAAAATCTGCTGCGTTTCTGAAACAACCTCGTTTCCACTGCAGGAACTTTCCCCAGGAACACAAACCTTGGAGGATGGTCTGATAACATCTTGTTGTCAGTCTGCGTCTGATGTGTGATGCAGATAGTGAGATGAACGCCTGAGGAATCGTAGCTACATGAACGCAGAGTCGTGTTTGGCCTGAGTCGTCCGTCTGCAGCTCTTCATTTTATACATACACATTAAGCTTAATTCAAAAATGGTACAAATAACATGTGGCTGGTGTCTGAAGAATTGTATCAGGTGGTTGGTCTGTGGTTGTCTTCATACTGATTGGTTTGGAGTTGAATGCCTTGAACTTTCTGAAGGCTCAGGAACTTTCAGGGCGGAGCTTGCAGTGTCGAACATTGAGCATCGAGCATCAGACTAGCACTCTGGTGTTTCCCTTGGTGTTGGTCTACAACAGAGATGTTTAAACCCTAAAGCTAAAAACAGGTGTTTCTGTGTGTGGTTTGAAGCGACAAAAAGATGATGCACCGACATCCAGGTCCAGACTTGTGCCAGCGGAGTCTTTGGCTGCTGTGAAATGGATCCGAGTGTTTTGCAGGGATTTTAACCCCGACAAAGTTCCTGACTTTAGTTCCTGAAAAGTTCCTGACTGATTAATTTGAGAGAAACTGACATTCCTGGAGGTTTTGGTGGAAAAGCAGTTGTTGATTTGTCCATCCCTGATAGAAAAGAGCAGTTCATCAAAACAGAGCAGCGGTGACCCATGTGGGGAGGAAGATCAAGCGACATGTGATTCGTTCAGAGAGACCGCCGACATGGCTGTGATCCAGGAGGGGGGTGGGGGTCGGACATGGTTTACCACATGTTTGTTTCTTGTTTAACTTGGTGACTGTAGCTCGTTCTTTTCAAACATACATGTTGTATCCAGAGACTCCGCCCTGAGGGCAGACGAGGTCAGTGACATCATCATCACCTGGATGGCATTGTGGTGGCCGGGGCTTCAGGTGAAGGTTTGGTTGGTTTGCTGATGCTGTAACCTGAGGAACCTCAGGACCTCCACCCCAGTCACAGGTGTGCTTCCTGATCCCAAGAAGCTGGCCTGGGATTGGTCCATCCGTAGGCATCCTGATTGGTCAGTGAGTCAGACCAGAGTCCCAGGAGACGGTTGGTCGACCGATGAGTCTCTGAAAGGGACTTCTTGTTTCTGAGAAGGGAACGAGTCATGGTAGAGGGAGCCGTCCACAGACCTGAGAACGAGGACAGAGACAATTTTATTTTCTTAAAACTTTATTCACATGATTGAGTCTTTACAATCAAGTTGAATAAAATAACACAGACAAAGAACTTTTCCCCAAACAAAGAGAAAGCCTCAGCAGGTGAGTTTGAACCTTCGAAATAAAATAAGATTCAGCAGCTTTCATTTTTTAATGGAGGATAAATGCTCTTCAGTGACTTCTAAGGGGCGGCAGAACCATAAATAAAAGACTTTAAGGCTCAAAGTTGAGGAGCACAGATCGCCGATCATAACATATCGACACAACCATATTGATTATCCAAGTTCTTCCAGCCATACCTGTGATTTCATGACATCACCGCCATGTTTCTACAGCAGACAAGACCAGACAAACCAAACCCTGGATCTACAGAGACTTTCAGGTTTTAACACTGAAGTAGCAGCTTGATGTGCACAGAGCTATAGCACCATAATGCCATAACATGGGAACAGAAGAACAAGAACAAGGACTTTTTTGGGGGATTGATGTTTGATTGATTTTAAGCTGGTTTTAACTAACTTTAGACTGGTTTGGGGCAGATTTTAAACTGGTTTCTGACATTGTCTGATTCTTAGAAGACAGAGAAGAAGACGAAGAAGAAGCAGAAGAGGAGGAAGAATCTCACAAACATCTGGAAGATGGTTGGAGTTTAATCTGGATCTTCTCTGTGAGGTGATACTAAACCCTACACACTGTTCCTTTAATGTAACTAAAACTAAACTAGGTCTGTGATTGACTGTTTCTGAGTCTGATGCAGGGACTTCTGGGTATTGTAGTGGTTCCTTTGTGTAAAGACCGATCAGCTGACCCTCACCTGCCGTGCAGCGGGTGTCCGTGGAACGTGGCCGAATGCGGCAGCGTCTGTTTGTGGTGTGGTGCGGCGTGATGATGGCTCGTCTCCGTCTGGTAGGCCGACTGCTGGATGACGCCGTGAGTCGTCCGTCTGCGTTGCAAAGCTCCGCTTCCTCCTCCAGCCTGACCTTTGACCCCTCCATTTACCTTAGTGGTGTTGGCCCCCGTGGTGGCCCCCACGCTCACCTTGCTGTTCGCCTGGTTCGGGTGGGAGGAGCCTAATGTATTCCTCAGGTACCAGTCCCTCAGACCTGCCAATCACAACAGACTGGGATCAGTTTCTACTCAGGTCACCAGGTTACATTAGGTGTGTGTTTTTAAGTTTTAAATTGGGATTTTTCATACTAAACAAATGCTGTAGTTGTTTCTTTGTATTACACAGAAGATACAGATAAATTTTACTGGTGTTTGAGCATGTTTGAGGTTCATTTTGCTTGGTTTCCACCAGGGGGTGTCATGCTTCTGCTCTCCACAGTTAAAAACCAGGTTCTGCTACACTGACCCACTTTGATCTTCACACCATTAAAGATTAAACAGAGTTCTATTCAAGATTTCAATCTATTAAAGCAAATGTAGTGCTCAGACTGGGGATCTCTTCCAAACTATACCAAAAGAAATCAACCAAAAAGTATTTACTAAATGGGAATAAAATGTTGTCATGGTACATAGGTAAGAGACCCAGAGTTCACTTTAAAATGATGCAACTAGCCACAGAACAGGGAGGATGGGGGTTACCTTTCCTCAAAGATTATTACCTTGCAGCACAAATGAGAGCAATAAAATGTTGGCGTAACCTATCAGATAATGTCCAATGGAAGAATATTGAGGGAAAAAGTTTGGTAATCTGTTATAAAAGATTACAAACCCAAGAAATATATTGTACCTCTGAAATGGTGTGCATACGAATCAGACTTAAGACCAAACAGATTAGATGCTAGATTTAAATTATTGACATCTGGTGGAAGAACAGTCCTGTGCAACATAATGAAAGAAGGAGCACTACTCAGTTTTGAAACACTTCAAACAAAAACCAATGAGAAAAACAAGACTTCTACTGATACTTGCAGCTCTGACATTATGTTTGTAAGGTAGTGAAAAGCAGCAGAGACAAAATCATGTTAAAATCTGTTAAAGACTGTTAAATCATAAAACACATTTGACTTAATATATTAAAACAAAATGAGAAAAGGAGGGAGGAATAAGTACATCCAAGGAGGAATGGACAACGATACAGAGGTATCAATGGAAGTGAACCAGTTCACACATGTGGAGGGAATTTAGTTGGAAAAACATAATAAGGTATTTTATCAGACTTTGTCAGAAATCACTTTATAACAACAGCCTTGCAAACTGCTGCAGAAATTGTGGAGAACAAAATGCAAAACCATTACCATATTTTCTGGAACTGTCCTGTTAAGATTACTAGAGAGGAATACATAATGCCCTAAAAGACATGTTTGGATGTGAAATACCCTTTGAAAGTAAGATCCAGTATTTTGGACGTATAACTTTCTGTGTTTTTCTTGCTGCTGCCTGTTGTTTTACTGTGCAATTGATGATTTCTGTTTATTATCCTGTAAATACCTTCTAGGGCGAGGGCCTTGTGAAGGCTCCTGGTGGCCTCCTCCAGCTGGGACTCCTGGTGGGGGGGCAGCTGAGGGGGTCGGGGAGGCAGCAGGTGAGGGTGGGGGTCAGGCTGGATGGCAGTCAGTGGGGGATTGTTGGTATCGGTCTGGCTCTGCTGCACTGGAAGGAATGGGCCACAGGACTTGGTGCGGGTCACTTTGACTCGCCGCTGGTCACCGTGGTGACCGCGGTAGGTGGGTGGGGCTCCAGGCTGCTGCTGTGAGGAGTAGCCGTTGTAGAGCATCTGCTGCTGCTGCGGCGTGATTGGCTGCCTGTTAGTCTGGGACTGCTGCCGCTGCAGCTGCTGTTGTTTCCCCCAGACGTAATCGAGCAGGACATCGTACCCCCCTCCTTGTCCTCCTCTTCCTCCTTTTCCTCCTCCTCTTCCTCGCCCTGCCTCTCCCCCCTTCCCTTCCCCCTCCACACCCCCGTTATTTGCCCTCATCCGTCCATCCGACAGCATCTCTGAGCTCCAGTATGCACCAGTGGCATTAGTTCCTCTGGACCCCGGCAGACCGTTGACCCACAGTCCTGCCTGGTGCGCCTCCTCCTCTGGTGGCGTGATGCGGTCCAGGAGACCATCGGAGCTGTTACTACGGCGGGCTGTGTTAACCCTGACTCCTCCTTCCCCTCCTGCTCCATGGTCAGAGGGGCCGGATGAAGACGACGAGTCCTGAGAGCAAGGGGGAGGAGGGAGGGGGGGCGGATGAGATGGTGGCAGGGGGAGGGGCTTGTGGGTCTGAAGAGTCTCTGGATGCTCAGCCCTGAAAGAGAAGAGGAAATGTTTTAAGTATCGGTCGGTGTCTGAACTTTTGTGATGGCATCCACATGTCACTCAAAGAGGCTGTGCCCCTTAATATATAATGATGTAAAAATCACTACTTTAAACCTTTTATACTATTTAAACAGGTGAGTTATTTTCAAATTCAGCCCCGTGCAGTCATCACAGACAGACAAATTATAAGAGACCAGAACAGTTTTTTGTTCCTGACTGTAAACATGTTTATTTCTGCTGTACAGCTTAACATTTTAACGTGGAGGTTCATGGCGTTAGTGGACATTGGAGAAACTGCACTTTTGTTTTTTGTACTTTTGCACTGGCTTCATTTTTAAACCCTGGAAGTTACAGCTTGCACTTGACAGATTAGCTAACTGTTAGCTACTATAATAATTATAACAGGTAAACGTGGAGGATTTGAATTTGTTATAGCAGAAAATTATAAATGAAGACCAGAAAATATAAACTGGTTCTATGCTACCTTCTTCAAGCTAGTTCAACAAATTATAGAAAGCTAGATAGATAGCTAGAAAGCTAAATAGATAAATTACTGCATAGGGTACAAACAAATTATATATCTTTAGAGAAAGAGAATGTGCACTTTAAAGGATGTAAAGTAATCCACTAAAATATACTAATAGAATAGGATGGAATAATAAACCAAAAAATACTGTTGGTAATAAATGTATCTACACAACACATCCCTCCATATATACACATAAGGAGAATATGATAAGAGATGAGGTAGCATTGTATTAAATCAACACTATATATACATTAAACAGAAATAAGTGTCCAAAGTACCAAGACACTCTGAGTGAAACAGAGAGAGTAAACACAAACTCAGTGAAGTGAGCTGAAGATGTGAAGGTGGAGGGAAACATATGTACCTGTTGTGCAGTGAGTTCCTCCTGGTTTTGTTCTGGTAGAAAACCTCTATTGGAGAGCCAGCAGAGACCAGAGGGGGGCGACACTGAGACACGCCATCATCTGACAGGACAGACAAACAGAGATAAAAGACTTCTACAGTGATTACACTTTTTCTTTAAGTGAGTGTAGCCAAAACATTAAAGTTTCAGAGGTAGAATTGTGATGAACAGCGTTCTTATAACAGAGAGACATCAATCAAGCCACAATAACTAAATCAAATCAATTACATCAAAACTGTGAAACTGTAACTCCTGCTGGCAGCCACCAGGGAGCGCTGCAACACCAGCATTACTCAGTGTGTTTGTGTCCTTGTGAGGACCAACGTGAGCTTTAAACCCTCACTCCAGAACAGACCTGCAAAGGGCTGTTGAAGGGTTCAGAGCTGGTTTTAGGATCCAGGTTAGAACCAGGTCTAGGTTCAGGTCTACATGTCCTGGGAAAACATTACAAAATCAAGGGTCCCCACAAAGACAGAAAGGCGTGCATGTGTGTGTGTTACCGTTGTCGTGTCCTGTTGAGTCTGATGTCGAGCTGCTCTCTGACCTCACGGTGTCATCTGGAAGCCCACACACACACACACACACACACACACACACACACACACACACACACACACACACAGAAACATGGATTCAGAATAAAGGCAGGAACATTCTGGTTTCCTCGTCTTCCTGAAACAATAGCTTCTCATCGACTGCCAGCTGTGCGTGTGTGTATGTGTGTGTATGAGTGTGTATGTGTGTGTTATAGTGTATGTTTCTTTGTGTATTGATGAATGGAAAGTTTTCAGCAGGAAGAAGGCAGCTCCGTCCTTTCAGGTTTATCTAAATGTGGAAACACCGACGGCGTCTTCTGGTCGTCTCAACAACACATCAAATCAACAGTGATGTTACGTCGAACAGCTGGTTTCCTAGCAACCATCACGAACCAGCAGTCAATCACCTGATAATCATCCCACCCTGACAAAGTGATGGATTTAACCTACACTGGTCCACAACTACTGACCCTCCACCTGTGCTGGGTGCAGGGTGACTTTCAGGAATCTGATTGGTTGTGTTGATATGAAAGACACAGGCTACATATGACTGAATGAATGCACATGTCAGATGAGATGTCTGGTTTGACAGCGATGTTTGAGAACATTCTGGATCAGGACCACCCGGGACCAGAACTGGACTGGACTGGTGACTTTAGTACAGCAGCCACATGTTCATCACTGAACGAGGAAACATCACTGTTGCACACAACCAACAAAAAAGAGCAGCTGATAAATCGTGAATACATTTAGCAGAGTTCGATTCCATCTGACAACATTCGCCTATTTGATAATCCATTTTTATGTGTGTGTTACCTGTGTGGCAGCCTCTGTGTACAGTCCTCTTGCCATGGTGTGTGTGTGTCTGGGCATATGTGTTGTGTTCAGAGTCGCTGTGTTTCCTCAGAGCGGCGCTGAATAAAGTTTTCTTTGGCTTGGAGCGCTGAGAGTCTTCTTCCTGAAGACACACACAAACAAACACAAATAAAAAA
>OOFC01023906.1:6105-17909 GCA_900323345.1 Pseudochromis fuscus | reverse complement strand
ATGAATTTATTCCAACAGTTTCATGTGGTCCACTCTGACCGGGTCTGATGTGACGAGGCTAAATGTATCGGCAGCTTGCTAGCTTGTAAAAAGCCAACGAGCTTCGTGCCGCCGATACATGAGAAACACCGGTGTTTAAGTTCAATGCGTCGGAAAAAAGTAGTGGCTCATAGTCCGGAAAATACGGTAATTGTTTTTTCCTTTGTTTCCATTCATTAAGATTTAACTGAATAACTTACTATGGTTATTTCATTCTACATTTCATATCCTCAGAAGGTTAACTTTGCAACATAGTTGAAAAAAATTCAACTCCAACTGAAGTGACATTGCAGAAGAATATCATGAATCATAACTTCCTGTTCAATTACTTCAAAGACAGTATAATATCCTCAGTTAAATCTCGTCCATTGTGTGTGTAGCTTATATTAGAGAGACTAAGAGGTAATAAGAAATGCACTGAAAGAACCTTGGACAGTTACTTAGTCTTAGAAAGAGAAAACAACATCAATATATTGGAGTAGCAAGAGTCAAAGAGAGATTTAAATGAGATTTCCATGGGATGAAAGGCAGCTTGCAGATAATGAAGTGCCCTATTTGACCAGTGGCCAAAGTGAAAAGGGACACAAAGGCACATGTGCACACTGTTAGAACCATAAACAGGCATACACCATTATCAAATGGATACTGGCTTTTACACACTAATCCCAGTCAAATCCCTTTGGAGAGCATCGAGACTGGCACCATCACCATCAGCCATGTATGTGTGTGTGTGTGTGTGTGTGTGTGTGCGTGTGTGGGATAAAGTGGCAAAGTGATCATGCAGAGTGTAAATCCCAGAGTTTTAGCCATCCCCTAGGTTGTGTTAGACTGTTGGAACAGCATTTTACAAACTCCTGGGAACCAAACGCAGTAAATTTAGACTGTCCCCAGGGGTGGTGAGCAAGGGAAGTGAGGGAGGACAGAGCGTGTGGGGAGACTCTAAAAAGCACACGGCTCAATTGCAAGGTGCGGACAAAGGCCCGCCACCCACACTTTGCGGTCCACAGCGCGCCCGTTTTAGAGCTTCAGCGTCCCCTTTTTACCCCGAGACCAAAGCTGAGTAACAAGTGGAGTGGAGTAATAATAATCAAAAGCAATGTATACTTGGAAGAATGCTAAAAGGCTCTAGAGGATAATACAAGTCATTATAGGAGCCCATCATTTGGAAAATAATACAGGTAATGAATGACACTGTACCCTTCGTTCTCCTTTGAGGGAGTCTACTTTATGAAAATTATAAATTAGAAGAAAATTAAAACACAGGCACTGAGGGAAGGGAAGAAGGAGAAAGTTAATGTAAATGGGGAGAAAACACTGAGTAAAATAACAGTTTTCAGGTCAAAGAGGGCCAACGGTGGCCCGGAAACATGCAGAGGAAAGAGGAATGAGAAGGAGGAGAGGAACAAGGGAGGAGATGGATGTATAAAAAGCCAGTCCTGTCTGCTTGTGCCGCTCCCCCCCACCTCCCCCAGAGGATGGTGTGATGGGGTAGAGATGAAAGAGAGACTTTGAAGAAGGAGTGATCCTTCCCTCGCTCCCTCAGAGGAGGAGGAGAGGGATCAGAGCAGAGGCCCCTGACACAGCAAGAGATGTCAAGATACACACACACTCAGTACTTTTCACATTATGCACTTGACTTCTTTTAGAAGCACTTTCAAAGGTGACTTTACAGTTCATTTTATTTTGCTTTGAGCACAGATTTCTAAAACTGACCGTATGGGTGATTTTTTATTTTTTATTTTTTTTCCCTTTACGCTTTCTCAGTGCTGACAGCTTTGAACTGCTCACAAAAGTCACATCTCCACTTGCTGCTGGACGGTAACTCAGACTCAAGATCTTTTGCTAAAGCTGAGTAACTCTTCAGCTGTGTCACGATATCTTCACTCCCTGTACTTCCTGGCTCAGCTCGCTCACAGATAAGCAGAGACTGAAGGATGATAAAGGAGGGGGTAGTCCTGGACAGCAGAGGGGTCTGTCTGCACAGCACAATGTGAAAATGAAAACTTACATTTGTTGTCATTAAAGTGGTTTTGCAGTAAACTGAACAGGAAATATTTAATTATGTTGTAAAGCTAATGTATTAATCTCCACTACCTTTATTCAGCTCCAAGCATAAAGTTGTGCTATAAGTTGGCACAACACATTTTTCTACATCCAAGCCCAGGTTAAGTTCTGTGGACAAGCTTCCCTTAAAGGGTTTTCAGCTCTAATCTGCTCTCTGATTGGACGGTTTGGTTGCAGTGACTTCTGGGAATGATACATGTTGCAGTTGAACTCTTATTTAGTAAGGTTGTGTTCATGTTTCTGTGTTTTGTGGGTTTTAGAGTTGTGTGGTCGAGGAGGTGTTAGAGTGTAATGTGTTAACGAGGACACCGTGACTGATGTAGTTTGTATTAGAAGTCTTCTGGCCGCTGTTTCAATGTGCACGATCTCATGCTTTTCAAAATAAAAGCATTACCTGACCCTGTGCTATGTGTGAAAGTGGCACATGCAATAAATTGACCAATTTTGTTTGGACGTGAGCTCATTGACTAACTATTTGAGCACCCAAATGAAAGTTATAAGCGAATGTGCAATACCCTTATTAATGTGTTCATATTGTGTGCAGTAATTACATGAATATGTTGAAATTATTTTATTGAATCTTTCACTTAAATCATTGTGCTTTTTACTCCTTTCACTGCTGTATTTTTGCTGCTGGTACCCAATTTCCCTGAGGGATCACCCAAGGGATTAAAAAGGTATCTATCTATACAAAATACAAAGCTTTAATACACAGAAAAGGTCAATTTTAAGTATTTTGATGAAGAAACTTTAAGTTACAAAGTATCAAGAGACATGATCTCAACTTAAAACAATTTGTTGGCTCAAATAAAGGGAGTTTTCCTAAAAATTAAAAAGTTTAAGTTGGCCTCAGAACTCAAAAATCTAGTGGAGTAACTTGCCTTGAAATGTTGAGTTTTCTTAAGCTTTTTATTTTTACAGTGCATGAGTATTATTTTTGGATTTTTTTTTTTTTAAGTTTAAGTTTGTCTTTTTTTCTGTAATAATCTTTAAAAAAAGCAAAGTTAGTTGACTGCACCCCCCTCTCCTTGTCATACACACCCCGCTCCAATTTATCCAAACAGTCACACCTCAGAACTACTTTGTGCGACTGTCATTGAACACAGTTCTGAGCTGACACTGGGGATTAGTGCAGAGACACGCCGCAGGTAAAGAACAAAAGAAGAAGAATGATTAGCCTGATGCTTTTTACATAATCAACAGAGTTTTGTGGCAGCGTGTGAGACAGGTACAACTTCAAAAATAATGGGAAAGAAAAGTGCGATACAAAGCGGTGGACTTTAGTTGTGTGACAGTATATCCGGTTGAAGTTTTTCTTTTTTCCATGTGTACACAGTGGCATGCCTCATATATTGCCTCTTTTATTTTCATCTCTGTATTTCATTAAGGTGGACACTGGTGGCATTAGAAACAGTGGTATGTGTACAGTATATAAAATATACATTTGCATCACTGGTAATTAACTTGCAGACTTGCAGACTTCGAAAAATTTAATTAGCAGGCACACAGACTTGTTTGGATATTGCCTTCAGCAACTTCTCAGTTCATTTAATTAGAAACTTTTCCCAGATTTACATGATTAAATACATATGGTCTGATCGAGCATTTTATCCACGTCACCCAACCCTGGTTTAAAGTGGTTATTTTGATCAGTCAAACAAAGTAGTGTGAGTCTAATTAATCCAGATTTTAATTTACCAGCTATTCAAATTAAAGATAAATCAAGAAGAGTATATCACTGTGGTTTCTCCTTAACTCCTGTTGTGTTTGTATTCTTATATTTTTTAGCTACATTTTATTTATCTAACATGTTTTGTTCAGTCTTCTTGTTTGTTTGAATTTAAATCTATTAGTGCTGCCAAATGATTAAAAATTTTAATCAGATTAATCACAGGGTTGACGTGGATTAATTTCGATTAATCATGATTAAATATCATGACTTTTTAATCTATTAATCACATTTCATTTTGCATGAGGGTGGTTTGGTGCAAGCTGGGTGATGCGTTAGCCAAGGTGCTAGCAGTATGTACTAATGTATGCTTTGTGTTAATGTGGTATTTTAAGCTGAAAGTGCTTTGGTGAAAAGAAAATTTCTTCCTGCAGAGTGTCAGTCAAATATTCTGTCTGGATTTTTTATTTCAGCATCTTCCATTTTTATTGGTTGGTTCTCCTGCCCGTCACCTCAGGATTAACTGTGTATTTGTGCATGTGTAACCCCAACTCCACTTAGACAAACTGCCCGAAATGCTTTGCCAGAGACGTTCAGAGTCATACTGTGCTACAGATAGAAAATTGCATTAAAATTATTAATCAGATTAATCAAGATGATGGATTAATCCGCATTAATGCATTCATTTTGACAGCCCTAAAATGTATACATCCATAATTTCATCTTTCAACTCACTGATGAGTCATTCCAAAACTCCATTACCATCTATTCAAACACATTCTCCTTTCATGATATGCAGTCATCTCACTCTCCCCTTAATTGCTTGGCCCTTCCACTTTTCACTTGAAGACCTCAGTATTCACACTCACGCTATTCACGGTGGCACTCGACCATTTTGATGTCCTCACAGCTGTGACGGTGTGGTGAGTCAGAAAAAAAAAAAAAAAGGAAGATAAGCCAAATTTCTAATTGCTCTGAAATGTCACCGAAAAAAAAAGAGGAGGAAAAGAAAACCCTGTGGGATCACCCAAGAGGGTCGGCAGCACAAAGGGTTGATGGATAAGGCAGAAATGGGGGAAAATATGATTTTAAGCATATTTAATTAAATCTGAATTCAATTAAATTACATGTTCAGAGTTAAATGGGATTTGATATTCCCACTGCTGCTGGAAGAAGCTGGGTCTCCCAGTGATTAGAGAGATTGTCTTCAGAGGATTCATGTTCAGGGGATTCATGCTGGTGGGCATGACCCCCTCACCCCTTTGCAGTGTCCTCCAGCAGGACTCTGAACACCTCCCCCTGTTCTGGTCAGTAGTTAACCATGACCTCTGACCTTTCAGTGATGCAACACAAAGAAAATCCCTCATGAGAGTAATTATCATTGGAGGTGTTCTATGCACAATAACCTCAGAATTATTAATTACCACTTTCATTTGGACACACAGTTACCATAAAAAACTGCAACCATTATGGAGACACCTGGATCTCTGTACAACACTGACCTTTACGTAATTCAGAAGGAATTAGTTTCTTGTGAATTTGCTTTACAGCACAGAGTAACACAGCTTCAGTACAGTTTCACTAATGGTTGTGTGAAAAGAGTCAGATTTAACAAGCTGCAGAAAAGGGTTGCAGGAATGATGAAAACTATGCTGCTTTGATTCTCTTCAAGGTTTAAATTAAAATTTAGCTTTTGTTATTAACTACCACATTATTCATGTGATTATGGAAATATAGCCTTCATAATTTAAACTATAGGTGGCCTTATCAGAGCCACACAGACAGGGCAGGTTATCTCGGTGCAGGGACTGGAGGGGGAACAGGGGCCTGGTTGGAGGAGAAATTTTATACTATAACTCCATAGTTACATTTTTGCATTGTGTCGTGTTAAATACAGAATATGCATCCTGTTTGGGATTAACACTGAACAAAAGACTTAATTCAAGCTTAAATCCCCATCTAACGTGTGTTTGGTTATCCAGTCAATCACCAGCATCACCGTTGTGATAGGAGGCGACTGCAGTACAGATTAAAGCAACTGTAATGAGAGCTGACTGGTTGGACACATTCTGCTGGTTGTACCCTTAAGCTTATGAGTAAGCACAGAGCAGCGTTATCTCGTCCAATAATCACTGTTTGATGCTGCTTTTCCTGGCATTTAAGCTGCAATTGATGTCACACTTCCAGCTCCATCCATGTTAAGTGTCCCACTGAATATTGATTGAGAACCTGTTACCTTGCGAAAGCCTTTGAATCCCAATCAAGGGTGCTTTCGCTCAGCGCCGTTCTCACACACACATATACCATACCAACAATTAATTAGATCGTCTTCAGGGCTATTGACACATGACCGCGCCATCTGTATCCTCCCTGAGCTGAATGGATAGGGGCTGTGTGAGCATGATTACCTGTGTGTATCTGTTCACCGATGTGTGTGTATGTGGACGTATAAAATGTGGTTACATAAAAAAAGTCTCATGCTGATAAATCTGCACATGTTCAGTCACCCACACACACACACACACACATGCACACACAGAGACAGACAGAGAGAGCTTGTACTTGTTGACCTTACATGCGGCCGACTCATGGAGACTGCGGTTTCAAACCGCTTCCACGGTAACAGTGAACAGACAGAGGTGGTAGAGAGGACAGATAACTGCCTCGCTTTTAATCATTTTGCAGAAACATACACACACAAGCAATCTCAGTGAATAAATCAATGGGGTTTTAGTAACCGAGGGTCAATAAGTCAACACATAATCACGGGTTGCTGAGGGTGTTATATGTTGGTCTGTGAGATAGATCGAGAGCAGAGAGGACTATAGATGATTGCATCTTGGGAGGAAGATTATGTTTTGCTCCGTGTGGCATGTAACATGTCAGCACTTGGCTTCAATTGCCTCCCGAGGGTTTCAGGGGAAGGCAGGTTAGAGGAGTGCATTCAGAGGATATAGATAGATTTGGGTTTATAGATGTCCTCTGCTGTTTGGAGGGACTCTTCTGGAGTCTTTATGATAATGCAAGATAGAAAATGAAGATGGGATGATGGGATACTATAGTTAATACCGTTGTTATGTGACTACAAGTTTAAAAATATCAATAAACACACGCAAACACTATAATCATGATGTCACCACTCAAACCCTCTGGGCTCCAGAAAATAATTCAGAAATGTGTGTATGTGAATCATACCAAAGTTATTTCAAACTTGGGGAGGGGAAAAAAATCTCCTCACAGGGTTGGTAGACATTTCACATTCAAGCACTTTTTAAGGTTGTTTGAAATATTTTCCAGCACCTTATTGATAGGGGGGTGGGGGGGACAGGTCACAGGCACACTGTAACCCAGCCTTCACTTTATTTCTTCTTGTAATAAACCAAATATTCAGATTGTAGTTTTTGTGAAAGAGAAGCTAGAATTTCAAATTTCAAGCACTTTATCTACAATTCAAGCACTTTTCAGACCTTGAAAACACAACAAATACAATTCACGCATATTCAAGGAACTCAAGCACCAGTCTGAACCCTGGACTCAGGGTGGGAGAGGAGCTGTGGAGAGGAAAAATAAGCACTGAGCGCGTTGGTGAGACAGTAAACTGCAGCTCAGAAACCACAGAGCTGCAGAAACAGACACAAGGAGCGAGAAGACAATGAGGGCAAAGCTCAGATATGAGGCAGACAGAAGACACAAAGTCAATGATATACAATGTTAGCATATATATGCATGAAGAGTAAAAGAGAGATGAGCAGGGGAGGGGGCTCGGTGCTTCATGTCCCACTTGATTCTATGAGGATGCACATTCTGAGCAACATTTGTTTGATTGGTTCAAAAAATGTGACTCAGCAGTAACGGTTTGTGTGACTCATGCATGTAGCACACCACGGTCAGCTGCACAGCTACACAATCTGAGTCTATACTAGCACATATATTGTTGTACTGTGTGTGTGTGTGTGTGTGTGTGTGTGTGTGCACTGCAGTACTGCAGCCCATCTGATAGCTGAACACATTGTGGATCCTGTGAATGTGAAGAGAGAGAGAGAGAGAGAGAGAGAGAGAGACAGCTCTGATTTATTCAGCGGAGCAGCAGGAGGTAGAGAGTGTGAAAGTCAATAATTTCAAAGTTTATTTGCTTATGCAACAGCTCCATACTCTGATCTTCATCATCCTTCAAACTTGGCTCAGTAGGAAAGTGTAAACCTACAGCCTGCGCGCCTGTGGCTTTGTTCTGTCAATGGTACGTTGTTGTTTTTGCCTAAGTGTGTCTTTTTGTGTGCATTCCAATATGTGTGCTCTGTTGTGAGTGTGTAAATATATGTGTGTGTGTGTCTTTGAGGTGAATAATAACTTTTTTCTTATTACCCTGGATACGGCACGGTGCTTCCAAGCTTCGCTCGCTGGAGTTCAATTACTGGGTTCCCTATGGCTCGCCTTTTATCACTGAATAAGTAGCTCCCCGATACTGTGTTTGCGAGTGTGCGCGCATGTGTGTGTGAATGTGTGGTCAAAGTCGCACAGTTGCATAAGACAGTACAACATGCAGTGAGGTTTTTACACTCAGCATGTCTGAACACAGCGAGGCGTGGAGGCCTGCTCGCACACAGATTTGTGGAGCGGTTTGTCAAGGTGTACACACACACACACACACTCATCCAGACGAGCACATACACAAAAGAGAGGTGCACAATCGTTACCCTTTTTTTGTTTTTCTCCCTTGGTGAAAAGCATTACCTCCCCCTCAGTTTTAAAACAGTGTTTACCTCATGAGCACACACAGATACACACACAAAGGCGATGTAATGCCTCTGAACCGTGGGGACTTAGATTTGGGTCATCAACTCTACAATGAATGCTGGCAAGAGAGAGATAAATGGTGTCTTACTTGTTTTCACCTATTGTGATGTTAGTACACTGATATCCCATGAAAACCAAATAGAGCTCTGTCACCGAGCAACCTGGTGGGTACAAGTAATGAGCATTGCCAGCTGTACAAAGAAACAACAACAAAAAATGCACAACACTATAGTTTCCTCTATGGTTGAGCGACATTTACAGATACATTTGTCTGATTATAACAAGAGTTTGAAGTCTTGCAGTATATTTGTCGAGTAAAGTACCTGGAAGATGTAACACTTCAAAGGATCTGCTCTGTAAATGACATTTATGGAAATTTTCTTCATCTGAATAAATGTCAAGCAATCGAGGGATAAGTGTGGGCAGCTGCATTTAAAAAAAAAAAGAAAAAGAAATCACATTATATTTTATCTCCTACCTTGAATGCACTAAGTGATTGAGCTGGTTGGAAATGCAAACATTGATTGTAATTTAAAATGACAGTAACTAAAATCCACCATCATACAATATTTATTCATTCATTCAATCATATAGTAATAACCAGCAGTGTTACACTACAGTTACATACTGTCTAGAATATTTCAATCAAATATTAAAATGTTTATGTAAGTGGATGATTACTGATGTCAGTGTAAATCAAATGAGATGCTCCCTCAGTGATACTGCTGATGTATACAAGCCACAATAGCTCTAATGAAGTATCTATGGAAGCTGATTGGTTTGTCGTTGCAATTAAGTACTGATCATACAGATCACTAACTGAGGCCCCGTCCACACGGAGACGGGTTTCAGTGTAAACGGCAAAGTTTTTTATCATTTACGCCTTGCGTCCACACGGAGACAGAGACTTGGCAGCTGAGACCGATACTTTTTGAAACCGGGAGAGTCTGAAGACGCCACCTGCTGCGTCTCAGTGTGGACGGCAAATACGCATTTTCCTGCCGCTGTAGCCCCGCCTCTGACCCTTAACTCGCCTGCACAACCCCGACAACAACATTAAAAATGGCGGAACACAGCGTCGCGTTAGTGCTGCAGCAGCTACTGGGCTGGTTTTGACTTTTACAGCAAAATCTTCTGAAGCTACACAACTACCGTGAGCAACAAGTGTGTGTTGTTGTGGGTGTTGGTTTTACCTCGTACGAGTTTAATGCGCATGCTCCGTGTCTTCTTCCTTGTTTTGGTGTGTTTCTGTGGCAGCGTTACAGCGCCACATACAGGCCTGGCATATTGACTAGAGCGTTTTCGGCGTTATCGTGTGGACGCCGATATAAATATCCGTTTTAGGGGGAGACGTATTTGTTTCGTCTCCGTTTGGACGGGGCCTGAGGGTGAAGAAAGTTCGAGGGATGAACCAAGAAGTTGTGGAGTAAATCTGAGAAGAAAAAACAGAGCAGAACAGAACAGAGGTAGAATACAATCAGATGATTAGATGAGGATGAAAGTGAAGCAGCATCACGACCCAATCAATCTAGACGGGAGGTTTCTGTGATAGATGTAAGCCATGCACAAAAGTGGGGTAATGCAGTGCTCACCAATGTAATCTAAAACTTAATAACTGGATCATATGCGGGTTATTGGTAGCTGTGTATCAACGTAGTTACAAGGTTACAAGAACCCACAGAGGCAGCATCCAAATCACAGACAAGGTCCAGAAAGAGGCCACAGAGTAGCAGGACTCTAGAAAGCAAATCCAAGACACACAGAGACAATCAGGAAGCAGAAGGCCTGTTTGTTTGTTTGTTTTTTAAAATGCCTTTATGTGTATCATGTGGCCTACTTTATTTCCAGCTCCACTCCCCCTGGCTCTTACTGTATGACCTTTGCCGGACAGGTTTCAGATGCTAATTGAATCTGAATTTGGGAACAGAGCAACTCAGGTTCACAAAGTTTATTGTAAAAAGGGAAAAAATAAAGGAATAAATACTGAATATAACACAGGGGGAGGCACTGAAAGGACTTTAAAGGCACAAGTAAGATACTAGGAGAGAAGTTACACAACACAGAAGCTGATTTAGAGTGCAGCATTTTTCTTTTTGTTTGTTATAAATCTCTGTTACTCAGCAGCATCTAGGGAGGCCAATAAACAGTCCTGTGCAACTGGTGAAGGCTGAGGTTTTGCAAATTGGGGCAGAGGAATTTAACACCTGGTTTGTGGTAAGACTGCTCACTGCATTATCCTGTGTTAATACTGTGCATTATGTCTGGTTTAATGAGCGATGCGGCATTTTTCTGGGGCTGCATGATCACTGCGTCGCCAATTAATAAGATTTCAGTGTGTGGCTGCTTTTTAGATGACTGGAAAGTAGCATATTTTTGCAAATAAATTGTGGAATTTCACTTAATGTTGCAGCTGCAGCACATTTTACTGGTTAAATGCACTGGTGGCCATCAAAGAGGTTTTTCCTACTGATTTTTAATCTAACATCTGTATCAAATATCATCTGTGGGTGAGGATGATCTCCACTTTGCCTGATAATTTCCTAGCCGAGCACATGCTAGAAAACAAAGGGGAATTAGCACAGTCGATGCACACAGGCATAAAAGTACATAACAGCATGCACCATTACCTACTAGATGATTATTGGATCTGTAAAAGGAAATGATTAATCAAGTGAGAAAGAGCAGAACAGCCATAAGAAGGAAGGGATCAATTAGAAGAGAGGAGGAAATGAATAAAGATAAACAAGAATAAGGAAAGAGATTGGTGGAGGAGCAGACATGGCAGTAATAAGGAGAAGATGGAGGAGGATGGGAGAAGAGTTAATGACAGGACAGAAGCAAGAAGAGAGGAAAAAAGAGGAAGAGGAGTGAGAGGAAAGACAAACAAGAGGGGATGGCTAAGAAAACACCAACTCTGATTCATGCCGCTCGGCCTGCTCTGCATCATCCCGTATTCACCAGCTCATGATCTACCACCTCCTCAGACAAGTGTGTGTGTTTGCGTGTGTGTATTTGTGAGAGTGTGGGAACACTTTATATTGTGTCTCTCCGAGGAAATGGTGCCAAGGTTTGGATAAGGATATAGATAAAGACAGGTAGATGGGATTGTAAATCACACACACACACACACACTCGCGCACGGGCAACACACGCAGTTCGACCTTGACTTCGGCTGCTACCCTCCACCTCTCATGAACATGTTGTGTATTATTCTCCCTTTCCCCTCGCTGCTGAAAAC
>OOFC01023904.1:38593-48606 GCA_900323345.1 Pseudochromis fuscus | reverse complement strand
AGCTGTCTCCCCATCACAGGTGTCCCCCCATCACAGCTGTCTCACCCTCACAGCTGTCTCACCATCACAGGTGTCCCACCATCACAGCTGTCTCACCCTCACAGCTGTCTCACCATCACAGCTGTCTCCCCATCACAGCTGTCTCACCATCACAGCTGTCTCACCATCACAGCTGTCTCACCTTCACAGGTGTCCCACCATCACAGCTGTCTCACCCTCACAGCTGTCTCACCATCACAGGTGTCCCACCATCACAGCTGTCTCACCATCACAGGTGTCCCACCATCACAGCTGTCTCACCATCACAGGTGTCCCACCATCACAGCTGTCTCACCATCACAGTTTGTCTCTCAGATTCATACTTCCTGCTTCCAACACATCAAGAACTGACTGTCACTCACTGCCTGATGTATCCCACCCTCTGACTGTGTATCACTGAAAGGTTGTCAGATCAGTAAAGTGAAGTAGAAGATACAATGTTTCCTCTGAAATGTCAGAGTGGTTTAGAAAGAAGCAGAAAATGGAAATACTGCAACACCTCGAATTATACTCAAATACAGGACTCCTATGGTCCACACAGTGCAGTGTACATCATCTTCTGGTCTCTGTTTCCTAGCTACAGTCAAACTACTTGTTACTGTCCTCAGGTTCAGTTGTGACCGACAACAACACTCAGCTTCTGAAGGGAGGACAGAGGGACACGTACTTCTTGGTGTGGTGGATCCAGTCTCCTGACACACCCCCAGGAGGTGGTAGTACGCCTCCATCTCAGCAGTGGAGATCCGTACGGTGGAGTCGGCTTCTCCATATTTACCACAGTACGGACAGCGAGACGCGGGGCTCTGGTGTCGCAGCGAGTCCATCTCCAGTCATACCTCCACCTAATCCTCCTCCTGCGTCCACACCGCCTTCCCGCTCGACTCGGCAGCAGAGGAATAATCCATGACTCCTCGGTGCTGCTGGCGTCTGGTCCCACACACACTTCACCGTTACTGAAGCTTTTCTTACACGTGTCCCTGCAGAGACACCAAGGTGCCTCTGTAACCTCCCTGCTCCACCGTGTGTCCGTCTCTCTGTCTTAATCTCTAAGCCTATTACAGGACACTTACACAGACCCAGCCCTGTGGCCATCATGAACCCGACACTCTGCAGGTGATTCATTTATCCTGCAGAAGGTTTCTCCAGCAGTCACAAGAAAGAGGAAACAACTTCCAGCAAATGTCCTGATAAGCAATGTTAGAGCCTCATATGTAGCAATCACCTGAAATGTAATAAAACCCAAAATGTAACAACTGGTCAATAATGTAACAAGATGCTGAAGCCAAAAAGTAAAAACTTTGCCCAAAATGTAACAACTTGCTACATTTTGGGTTTTATTACGTTTTTTAAATAACAATTCAAGACGGTGAGTCACAGCATCAGCCGCCTGGAAAGGAATGTGACTAATTTAAATATCTGAAGTCACACCTGTGCTTCTCTTGCTGTGTCATGACGTATGTGAGCTGTGAGAAAGGTCTGCCTGCTGCCGAGCGCTTATTTTTAGCAACAGTTCAACTGGATTACAGCAGTGCTGACCTACAGCTTTGTCAGAAGTCCTGGTGGAATCAGCTGATGTGAAATCACACCTCTGTGGGGCACCGGGCCTCCGTTCATAAGCTCTGCAAGTGGAGGCACAATACTGCATTTCCTCAAGAGAGAAGTACAAGTCAGACAGAGGCTGGGTTTTTAATGTGGCTGGCACGAACAAGTGAAGGCCTGTTAGAGCCTGACATGTAACAATGACTAAAATTGTTATAAAAAAAAGTAACAAAACCTTTAATGTAACAACTGGTCGATAATGTAACAAGATGCTGAGACCAGAAAGTAAAAACTTTGCCCAAAATGTAACAACTTCTTACATTTTGGGTCCATTGTTACATTTTGGGTTTTATTTTATTTTATTTTTCTATAACAATTCAGGATGTTGTTGCATATCGGGCTCTAACAATGCAGGCAGGGGACAAAAACAGGGGTGTGGGAATTAAACACAAAGTACAACTGTTTCACAATAAAAGCCCTGAGAAGAAATGAGGGGTTTCTGTCCATGAAATCCTGGATCTTCATCTTTGAACTGAGTTTGTATTATTGCTAGAAGCCTCACAAATGTAGCTGGAAATAAAGTCATATCTCTACTGCCAGCCTGTTTCAGATAGAGGGCTGTTAAGTTGGAGTTAAATAGAAGAAGAACTGAAATTAGAAGAAATCTATTACTGAAGAGTCCAGGGTCCTGACAGCCTGGTGTCAATTGTTGTATTTCACACACACACACTCATGATTCAGCCAATCAGCTCCAGGGAAATCTCTGTGTGTTTCACTGGAGTTTTAAAATTAGCCTGTGGTGACGTTTCCACGCCGGTGCACTACCACTGGCAGTGACTGGTTTACCAGAGATACAGCTGCTGGGAGGACTGACTGCATCACAAGACAATACTCTACTTATCTGACAGCTTTTTGTAAGATGAACATTTAACAGAGCGAATAATATAACAAGCTTTAAAACACAACAATGATTAAAGCTGCAGTTTCTAAACTGTTTTTACAAAACACAGTTGGGCTCCACTTCACAGGTCTGCACCTTGACAGTAAACATGTGAACATGGATTCATTCAATAAATGTTCAAACAATCAAACACATCAGCAAAAATTCAAGATAAAATGATGACACTCATCTGTCGACCCTGTAAATGAACCTGAATAGAAATCAGTTCAGTCTCCAACAGCAACACACTGAGGCCTCACTAACAGTCATGTGATGATGTCACCAAACCACAACTTTTACTTTTATACTTTAAACACATTTTGCTGCTTATGAACTTTTTATTGAGTAGGATTTTTATGCAGGTCTTTTATTTGTAATGGAGTATTTTTACATTGCTGTACTGGTGGTACTGGTACTTTTACTGCAGTAAAGACTCTGAACACTTCTTCCACAGCTATGGACTGAATCTAATTAATCTAATTAACACAGGTGTGGTATTGCTTTGAAAAACCTCTAAAAATAAGGAAAAAATACAGAATTGATTTTCAATAAAGAATTAAAGTAACACACTGATAATAAGTTATTATTAAACTAAGATTCACTAGAAGAATATTTTTTATTTGATAAATTAAACTCACATTTATGTTTAATGCCTTTAATATAAAAAACTAAATTGAAAAAAAATGACACAATTATCGACAAAAAGTGTAAATGGTTCTAATTTTAGATATTTTTGACTGATAATTTACAGAAATCTTGTAAAATTCTGAAAGTTTTCACAACATGTTAAAACTTTCAAGGATTTTTCTTTTATAGACGAGGATTTAAAAAAAAAACTGTTTCACTGTTTTTAAACATGCTACATACAATAATCTATGAAAGCCCCAAAAAGTACAAGAATCAAATGAATCTAAAGCTACAATCTGTATTTCAACTGTGGGAAATTATTTTAACCCATTACGCCCCAAGCTCTTATTTTGAAATTTCAACTATAGAAAAATACCAGAGACAAGTCGGGGTTTAAAAGGTTGATTTGTTAACAGTTGGTTATTTTACAGTATTTTTTTCTGTCCCCCAGGCTGCAGGACATGTCAGACTTGACCCTGACACCACCGTCCACTCTGAGCCAACCAGCTACACCTTCACCAGCAGCTGATCCCCATCACTGCAGCAGCCAGGATCCTCCAGCTGCTGAGTCCTCCTCACACACACTCACACACACACACTCACAGAGTCCATCACTCACATATCACTGATCCCATGTTGCTGCTGTTGTTTCTGTCCAACGACGCACAGGAGAGGCCGAGCCACGACGGCTAAACCAGCATCCAGTCCACGGCAGCAAAACACACACACACACATATACACACATACACACAGGTCCAGTAAGACTACGGTCCAGTCCTCAGTCTGCTTGGTTTCCCTCTGACCAGCCGGACCAGCCCTCCTCTTTTTGTGTTTGAGAGAGCGAGACAAAGTGAGAGAGGGACAGGGGAATGTGTGTGTGTGTGTGTGTGTGTGTGTGTGTCATGTTTTCGTCAGAGAGGGGGTCTGAGCCTCTCCTGGCCGGCCTTGTGACCGGCTTAGCGGCTCAGTCTTTACCACAGTTTACACAAATATCTTCAACAATACTCTCATTAGGCAGTGTGGGGACTTCCCTTTCCCGCTCCGCATCCTTCCAGGTTTACTCCCACCTTTCCTTCCCCACCTCCTCCTTTTATCCCTCACACACACCCTCCTCCCATAACTCATTTATAAGGCTTCTTCACTCTTAAAAAAAAAACAAAACTCCTTTTCCAATCCCTTGCATCACACACTTTATGTCAAAGAAACAAGCACAGAAAAGAGATGAGTTTGGTAATTTAACCAATTCAAGACAAAAAAGTTTAAATGTTGAAGAATTAATCCATCGCAAAAAAACAGCAGTTCCTCAAATGGCCACAAGAGGCTCCAAAAGCAAGTCAGTGCTCATCATGGACTGTATTTAAAAGATGGATGTCACCACCAAAACCTGCAGCTCCACCCCCTCTTCCAAGCCCCTCCCTCTTGTCCATTTATGGTCACTTCTGGCTACAAACACAGGAAGATGGAGATCGCCAAAATACCAAACTATAGACTTCCAATCACTAATCCACAAACCAGAGGGTGATGTCACTGAGGCTTCGTGTTGTGAGTTTATCCAACTTCAAACTTTACTTCAAACGTTTATTTATAGATTTTCATTTATTTTAACAAAAATGAACAGACATGTGAGGGTGCGTGTAACTTCACTAAAAATACCTCCTTGAAACAACTAAACATAAACATAAATAAATAAAGACTTAAACCACTGACAATATTAAAAGAGGACCAAATAAAACCAACAGAATAGATGTAATTACGTTTCCATACAAGCTTTTAACCTGGGTGATAAATACTTTTAAATAAATAATTGTTATTTCTCCTTTAATCCAGGTGGTGAGAATCCAACTCCCTGAATTTACTTCAGATCCACTGAATTTATTAAGAAAGATAAAAGAGGCAGTAGATGCAAGTGTAATTAGCATTTTTATGAAGTCGGGGAAATCCTTCCCACCCAGAGAGCTGTTAAAGCCCTCGACAAACTCCTGAGCATCACAGAACATTGAAAACAATTACAGCATTTCTTATTAAAACTATGACTGAAAACAGCGACAACAGATAAAAAATAGTAGAATTACAGGATTAAAGAAAGCCACGCAAATAAAAAAAAAACAGCCTTTTGATTTGGCAAGAAAAACACGAGCGTGTCTTTCCTGTCGACTGAAACAGTCTGAAATGCTTCCTGTGCAGACACAGCTTTGACCTTTGACCTGGTCACGTAGTGGGAGCAGCACAGCAGCAGCCTGGTACAGTTCATGCAGTGAGCTGGGAGAAAACAGACCTGAGGAGAAATCATTGATCCTGAAGCAGGGGGTAAACGGCGAACAGGGATGAAACATGACTACGACTCGTGTGCACTGGATATGGAGAAAAATCATGGTTTCAGTTTATACAACCACATATTAGGCTATTCCAAGTAAAACATTTTAAATATATATCTGTCTCTGTCTGGAGCCTTGGGAGATGTAACCTTATGAGAACAAAGGCAGAAATTAGCAAGAAAAAGATATTACAGAATGCTGCATCACCACAGACACCACCACAGACAGCTAATTAGATGTTATCTATTCGATCTTCCCACGAGTCACCACTTAATCCTCTTACTGTCGTCTATTTAGAGGCAGTTGGAGGATTTTATAGCCTCTTTGCTTCTGAAACTGCTCCACAAATCCAGGTGACCACAACAAGCAGGCGATACATAATAAATGTTGCTGGCAGACAATGGGCTGTTTTCCTGCAGGCACGAAGCCAGCAGCAGCTCTGCAGTGGTTCTGTTTGTATGTGCGTGTTTGCACCTGGGTGGGGATTTCCTGACAACAAGTGGACATGTTTGTGCAGGGGTCAGAGGAGAGTCGGGGCTTGTTTTGTCAATTTGGATGCAAATTTTGAAACCAAATCCCATTTGCATCAAAATTTTTTTCCCTCTCAGCCAGAAACCTCTGCCTCTCTCCATCACTTTCAGCTTTTAAAGGGAATGAGAAGAGCATGTGGTTGGCCATTACAGTTCTTCCTGACTCCATCTTTACTTCAATAAAATACCACAAAGTTGAGCATACAAAACCTCCAGCAACATAAAACATCAAATGTGAGAATTGTATCTCTGACAGGTCTTGTTTTCTTCATACTGACGTCATGGTGTATCTTCCATCATCCACTGTTAGGCCTTCAACCCAGTTTATCAGAAAATCCAGAATGATCAGATTTGGAGGTACAGGGTTTCCCTTGTCTGCAGACTTTGTTCCAAAAACATCCATAAACCTGAACAACAGCAGGACTTTGTTCACACAGACATCATATTGTAAGCGGATGAGTACACACACTTCGTACATGCGTGCAACACAAGCAACACAGCTGCAACCGTCACCCTCTGGCTCCACAGTAGGTAGCTGAACTGTTAGCAACATTCAACACAGCCGTTCATCACCTGCTTTTACGGTAAATCTACCAACACAGCCTCACCAGTCGCTGCAACACATTTAGAGTGTATTCACTTTGTTTTAAATTGTGTCATCACAAGTGGAAAACCTGTGTCTCCAAATCATCCTGCAAACCACTTGTGTTCGGACGTCACTACGGCGACGTCGGGCTCGCGCGGTTATCTCGTAACTCACTGGAATACAACAGACATGTGGTCCTGTGCGTCCCAGACCACCTCCATGTGTGGGCTGAATGATCAGTGTGTTTTTGTGGTTGCTCACACTTGTATTCAACGCTGTCCACTTGTAATCCCATCACTTCAGATGTGTCTCAAAGCCAAGTGTGTACAGCCCCTTAGATATTAGCCTGATGCTGTTCCAGATGTTTCAGCACAACTCCAAGCACCTGCACCTGCACCTGCATCTGCACCTGCACCTGCACCTGCACCTGCACCTGCATCTGCACCTGCACCTGCATCTGCACCTGCACCTGCACCTACACCTGCACCTGCACCTGCACCTGCATCTGCACCTGTACCTGCACCTGCACCTGTACCTGCACCTGCACCTGCACCTGCACCTGTACCTGCACCTGCATTTGTGCAGCAGTCAATAGGAATGCTCCCTCTCTGAAAAAAATACCTGGGATTGTCCAAAGTCTCCCATCATTTTTTTAAAGCCTTGAAAATAGAGGAAACAAGAGGAGGTGCAAAAGTCTGGTTTCCCTCTTAAATAACTGCCTCCTCCAGCTTAACTATTTAAAGGACTATTTCACCTGACTTACTTCCTGCCTGACTATTAGGGTTGCCAACTCCCTAAAAAATAAATAGGGAACACCTAGTTGGCACAGCTGGCCAACCTGATTGCCTTTACCCCTCCCAGTGTGGTGAAATAATTATCAGTGTGTGAAGCGATTTTTAAATAGGGGACACGTAACATTATTTTTAAATACAGGACGATTCTGTTTTTCAAGAGATGGTTGGCAACTCTACTGACGATCATCAGAAACATTGAGTGCTTCACTAAGTGTGTGTCCAGAGAAGAACCCACCCACCACATTGTGCTATGTTCTTAGCGCACTGACCTGACTGCACTCTAGGATAGAAAACAGAGTTTGGATCAGAGAACACAAGAGATGAGAGATTGTCACACAGTCCTGACACCAGCTGCAATGCAAACCACTGCAGAAACCTTCAATAACCGAAAAGACAATAAACTGGAATAAACCAGGAATATTTATCAGGACACAAAGTATTCTCTCATCCAAGTCCTGCTCTGCTGCAATGCTTTTATAATCCATCAGAAACTAGACACCAAAGGGTGGAGAGTAGGGTGGAGATTGATCCCTGAAGCATCTCATACACTAGTTATTACATCAATTTAACCCTCAGTTTGGTCTCCAAACAGTACAAAATGATAGTAATCAAATGAAAAGCATCATAGAGTTATAATTTATGCATGATCAGAGTATAAATTGAAGGACTGAAACAAAACAAAAAACAGTGAGTAATGTGGATTCAGGGAGAGGGAAGTCTGGGTTTCCCTGCTTAGGCTGGATGGATGGATGGATGGATGGATGATCTTATTCAAAAACACTCCCATTGGATCAGTGTTTAACAGATCAGCTGAAAAACGTATCCATCAGCGACTGTCCCGACTGTTTAGAAGAGGCATCATTACTTCATGCATTACATCAGTGCAGGACTTGGCTGCTCTCACAGGGGAACGACCTTCTCCTGTTGGAAGCAGTAAAACTGAAGTGTGGAGCCAAACATTTAAAGTGAGAGTGACATTAGGATCCACGCAGTGACCATGTGAGCACATTAGACAGTAATGACTCAGAGGACGACACTTGGTACGCTGCACTTCAACACGCTGAATAATTGATGACCAGAGTGTTCCCAGCAGCTCCACAGCTACAGTGAACAGATATTGTTTTCTGCTTTCATGTTAGCAACAGTTTTTCCTTTGGAGACTGCAGAGAGTCGGAAAGATTTAATGTTATTAATTATAATACAGTTATGAATGTATTTGTATGTATTGACCTGTTGATGCAGCCATTTGTTCAGGCATGACAATGGATGGATTACGAGGTGAAGGAGGCCAACTGTAGCTGCAGGGCTCAGATTTAAGTTGCTTTACGATATATTACCAAATTAGAAAGCTGAAAGTTTGCAACATTTCATCTTCCAAAGAAACACTTTCCTCAGAAGATCAAAAGAAAAGGGGAAAAAAAAGGTCAGTGCCTCCGTCTGTTCCTCTGGGTGAAGTATGGATGCAGGAAAAAAACTATGTCACATTAGGATTTGGGATTTCCAGGCAAATTGACTTCCTGCTTCATTGTTAAATTTGAATTTTTGGGAAACTGCTGCTCAAGGCTCTAACTGTATTAAGTCTAGTGCTACAAACAATAATACACAAATAACAACCATGCTCATACAACTCTAACTGCAACATCACAGGCCGACCAGGGAGCCCACAGAGCAGGAGGTTAAGGTAGAGCAGAAGCCATTGTGAGGACAGGGAAGTGGCAGGTTTAATGGAGTCAGAGGCACATGGCAGCTCACTCGGTGTTTCCTAAACTACATTTGGACGATGACAAAGTTTCTCTGGTCAGTTGAGACAAAAACAAAACTATTTGGTTGGTAAACCAAGCGCCATGTCTGCTAAACACCCAGCACTGCTCATCACCTGGTGATACCATCCCTATAGTGAAGCATGGTGGAGGTATCATCATGGTGTGGGGTTGCTTCTCAGGGACAGAGAGACTGTCCAGAACTGATGGGAGGTTGAAGGTCAGATGAAAGCAGTAAGAGGTTTGCATGTTTTAACCACAGTGTTCTCAAAAAAAAGAGAAAAACAATACATTGTCACTTTTACAGTAACCCCCTGGAATTGAATAAATACCAGTAAAGCTACCCCCTACACTGAAAAAATAAAAAAACGGGATTTAATCATGAGGTTTGTTGAAATATTTTCCTTCACAGATAAAAAAATAGTTTGTTGAGAAACAACAAACCAACAACTATAGAAACTGACAGTGTATATTCTTAGTTGGTGCAAATTAGTGGAAACAACAACAGAAAGCAGTGTGTCTGCTGTCTACCTCCAAGTCTATTTTAAAGCTGCCTCCTTCAGCGAGCCTGGTCTATAGTCACCCACTGAGTCACCAGTGTACTTGACCTCAGCTCAGTGGCTTTGCTCAGCACTGACCCGCTCAGAAAAGTTTTACAGTAAGAAAAGGAGGCCAGGCTCTAAAAAAAAAACAGTAATAAAACCAAAGGTCCCCGACAGTGCAGGAGATAAGGCGTATTGTCCAGCTCTGTTGTTGTGAGCAGGACCGGTCAGCTGGCCTCAGTCCAGCTGAGAGAGAAGAATACAGTGACCCCCCCTCCTCCTCCTCCACCACTCCTGTACTATGATAGACAGGAAGAGGAAGCATAAGAGAATACAGCTCT
>OOFC01023904.1:13353-33086 GCA_900323345.1 Pseudochromis fuscus | reverse complement strand
GAGCTGTCTCTGGATCGGAGTGTGTGAAATATCTGGGTTTCTTAAACTCAAGATACAGAGGAAGAAACAGAAAATAAAAATCAGTGAAATTGTGCAGTTATCTAAAAGACAGTTTCATAGCTAATCCTCCCTGATGCCACAAACGAGAGCGCAAACAAATCAAATCATTCACCTCCACCCATCATCCATCACTGCTGCTTTGACTTCCCAGGTTCATTCACTGCCTCTCTGCTGATCCTGCTCCACATTTTAACTAAAGCAAAACAGAGCATCTCTCCCTGGCCCTATACTCCTGGGACTGTCTCTTATTAGCCAGAGACATCTGTGCTCATCTCACTTATCTCCACTCTGCCAGGCAATTACAGGCTCTCCCAAACCCATAAACAACAGGAAAATTCAGCATCAATGGCACAGCAGGTGCCACACAAAGCAGACGCATAATTATATGCAAAGTGTGGTGTACACATGACTGCACTGAATGTGTTTCTGGCAACTGAAATTAATAAATAAATAATGACAAAATACACAGTATGTTAACTACAACTCTACATTATAATAAAAAAATCGTGCATTATAAAAGCAGAGTAATACGAGAAGAAGATGTAAACAGAAAGAAGAGACGAGAATAAACACAGAAAAGGTGGGCGGAGATTGAGTCCGGAAATGAGAGGCATCCGCCGCATGTGATTGGAAGTCTGATGATGACGTTAACGGAAGTATCTTCGTCGCTAGAGCGGGAAGACGCTGCTGCTGCTGCTGCTGCTACACATGCAGATAAACGGACTAAACCTGACACTGAGAGTCAGAAGGAATATTACGTCGAGGATTTGAGTCTAACAAACTCTGACTGCGGAATCTTTAAGGTGAAAGTTCCTCCTATCGAGATTTAAACTACGAGATTAACACGATGCTTTCATATACAGAATCAACTACTAACAACAAGCTAATAGTCGTAGCTCGTTGTAAACAGGCAAACCACTGGCTAACTTAGCCACCTAATCGTTAGTTATTGTGTTAGTGTTACAGGACATGTGTAAACTACAACGCAACATGATGGTATGAACAAACTAGTAACACTCGACAGCAGTACAGTTGAGTGTATGAAGCTGTTGCTGTCAAATCTAATCCAGTATCAACCACTAACTCGTTGCTAAGCTTGTAACTGGTGGACTGTTAAACTTGGTGAACGTCACTGTAACAGACAGAGAATAACAACAACAAAACTAACGTTGTATTGTTTTAGGTCTTTTAGTCTCGAGGTCTGTCTTTCTTGTGAGAAAGTATCATCTGGTGGTATTATTTTTGAGATGCTACTTACTTTTACTCACTTCTGAATGGAGGATGGCATATCAGGGTACTGTGTGTGCAACCCACTCATATGAGCCAAATATTGTCTGTCTGCAGGACCTGCACAAAAGCCTCTTGAGTGCACCAAGACTCATAATAATATGATTAAAAGTAATCATTCAGTGCTGTGCTGCATGTGCATAGTGAAACTTTATTTTCATTATTCTTATTTTCCTACTCAATTCTTCTCTATCTTCTGCATTGCGAGCAGGTGTACCTAACCCCATTTATCTCAAGGATCAATAAAGTATTCCGACTCTTATCTTTGGTAGTACAGTAAGTATGTGTACAACATACAAGGGATTTTACTCCGGTTTTACATTGCTCAATATAAAAATACTTGTATTAAGACATTGATGACATGAGGAGGGTGGAAGATAAGGCAGTGAAAAGTAAACAGGAAACATGAGTATTACCAATAGTTATGGTGTTAACAACACTATATACAGGATTACATGGAGAGTAGTGCAATGGACAAAGAGAGTGCTACAGGTTATAAACTATGTTTGGAGTGATGGGCTGTGGAGACAAAGTTTTTACAGACCTTTATTAGGTGATGTAATGTATAGTCTGTCCAAGGGAAACTTTAGTCTGCATCTCAAGTTTTATCTAACCTGTCTGTTTCAGCATCTGATTGTTTTGAGGAAGAAGGGGGCAGCCATGCAAGCCTTTTTGAAAGGAGCGACTGTCCAGTCAGCCAGACCTCAGAAAGACAAGGCAGCAGCAGGACCCAGCACAGAGAAGAAAGCCAAGGCTGTTCCCTGGGTAGAGAAATAGTAAGTGGTGGACTTCACATTACACATGTTTGAATGTATGATTCCATTAGAGTCTCAGGCACTGGGCACAAAATCATCTTTAAAGGCCAACGTCTAACTAAGGTGCTGTGCAGCGTTTAAAATGAGGAAATCTTTGACTGTCCAGAGTTGATGGGTTTTCAATCCTAGCACAACCATTCCCTTTATAAAACACCAGCCATAGAGGGTAAAGAATCTGTGCTCATGATGAATCAAACTCTTGCAAAGCATTGACCCAACATGCAAAATCAATATGAACAAGTGTTTCTCTGCCAACCCCAGCAGGCCAAAGTGTGTTGATGAGGTGGCCTTTCAGGAGGAGGTGGTAGCAGTGCTGAAGAAGTCTCTGGAAGGAGCAGATGTGAGTATCAGAGAATCATGACATAATTGTTTTATAACCAGCCCTGTATCCCAAGTGCAAATTACAAGCTTCATCTGATGAAAACTTCCTGTTTACAGAGCTGTGAATGACAGCAAGAGTAGTTAAGCTTCATGATTTAGTGAACCGGCTTTACATTGTCCACAACATAAGAGTCTTGCAGATGCTTGCACGTTCTGGCTCCAAAATGTCTGTATTGTTCCATCATGTGTTTCCAGTATGAGTGATGAGGACAGACAAATTGTTCAGTTCATTTCAGTTTGTGTTGCAGTGCAGGTGTTTCTGATCCATGGGACAGCTGCAAGTAACAAGAGTGATCATGACTTTTAAAAATAGTTTCAGCACATTCATGAAGCTCCATGGACGCTCCAATCTCAACATTTAAACAACTGCCTAATATGGTGTAGATCCCACTTGTGACATCAAAACAGCTCTGACCCGGTAAGGTCTGGACTCCACAAACCTCTGAAGGTGACCTGGGGGATCAGACACCCAGATGTTGGCAGCTGTAAAATCCTGGAAGTTGTGAGGTGGGGCCTCCATGGATTGAACTTGTTTGTCAGAACATCCCACAGATGCTGGACCAGATTAGAACTGGAGAGTTTGGAGTCGACACAATGAACTTTTTGTCATGTTCCTCCAACCATTCCTGAACCATGTCTGCAGTGAGTCAGGGATCATTCCTGCTGAAAGAGGACTCTGCCATCTGGGACTCCTGCAACCTTGAACGTCTTTCAACAATGTTTAGGAAGTTGCTGTGGTTCAAAGTAACATCCACATGAATGCAGGACCCAAGGTTTCCCAGCAGGACATTGTCCAGAGCATCACACCTGATTCCAATCATCAGGATCGTTAGCAGGCTTCTGCAGAGCTTGATTATGAGCTGGTCACTTGATTCAGGTGTGTTGGAAGAGGGAAACATCTAAAACATGCAGGATTGCAGGTCTCGAGAACCAGGGTTGAGGAGCCCTGATCTACATGATGGAAGTGGAAGCTTGACTCCTCAGATCAGACCACCTTCTTTTGTGGAACTGAACTTTTCTGTCCACATTAGGAAGACAGTGCAGTTCTTGTCGATCCACTTTGACGTGTCCTGGAAGTCTCACTGGAGTTGTTGTGTTCTGGTTGCAGCTTCCAAACCTGCTCTTCTACGGCCCCCCCGGCACAGGAAAGACCTCCACCATCTTAGCTGCCTCCAGAGAACTTTACGGGTGAGTGGACTGTGAGTGGTCTTCCAGGAACGGGAGTGTTGTTGTCCTTCAATCATTCCCATGCATATTTAACACGGCCTCCTCCTTCACTGTGTGTTTCAGTCCCGAGCTGTACAGGCAGAGGGTGCTGGAGCTGAACGCCTCAGACGAACGAGGCATCCAGGTCGTCAGGGAGAAGATCAAGAACTTTGCTCAGCTCACTGTGTCTGGGACTCGACCAGAGTGAGTCATTGCATCGTGTTTACTCTCAGATATTGGACAGTTTTCTTCTTGAATTTTGAAAAGCCACCCTTAGTGAACCCTTGGTGTTTTGGTAATTAATATTTAAAGTGTTATAACGCTCTGTCACGGTGTTTCCAGTGGGAAGCCGTGCCCTCCTTTCAAGATCATCATCCTGGATGAGGCGGACTCCATGACGGCCCCGGCTCAGGCCGCCCTCAGACGCACCATGGAGAAGGAGTCGCGCACCACACGCTTCTGTCTCATCTGCAACTACATCAGCAGGTCAGCTGACTGTGCAGAGGTTTACACACACACACACACACACACACACACACACACACACACTGACTGATCCTGACTCCACTGTGTGTCTCTGTGTTCCCCAGGATCATCGAACCTCTCACTTCCAGATGTTCCAAGTTTCGCTTCAAGCCTCTGGCCAATCAGATCCAAGAAGAGCGTCTCCTGGAGATCTGTGAAAAGGAGAATCCTCAAGTACACCAAAGAGGTGAAGAGACAGATTCTGACTGTGCTGCTGTGAAAGTTTAGTTCGGGTCACTTGAACATCTCTCTGTTTTCTCAGAGCTTGCTCTCAAAGTGTTTTGACAAGAAGAATACAGTTGTTTGTAAAAGCAGCTTTTAAGATCAAAGAACAGACTGAAAACCAGCTCATTAAAGACGCTGAGGTGCATCTGTGATGACTTCAAAGTAGGTCTGAAGTTTCAAGTTCAGATTTCTACCA
This sequence comes from Pseudochromis fuscus, assembly GCA_900323345.1. Taxonomy (NCBI): domain Eukaryota; kingdom Metazoa; phylum Chordata; class Actinopteri; family Pseudochromidae; genus Pseudochromis; species Pseudochromis fuscus. The sequence continues at coordinate 28,391 of OOFC01023904.1, read as the reverse complement.
AATGACAAGTTTGATCTGGAAACACCCAAACAGTCATGGAGAGATGGACACATGTAACAGATGAAACAGACTGTCAGAACATGGTGGACGAAGGCTACGCAGCCACACAGATTCTGAGTCAGCTCCACAACTCCATCATAGAGAGCGACCTAACCACAAGCAGAAGTCGGCCATCACAGAGAAGATGGTGGTAAGTCAGCTCACGGAGTCGCTCAGTCTCATTTGTAAAATAATCCAGTTGTTTTTGTGTGTCGGTTTGAGAAATAAAAACTACAATGGACTCCACAGCAGCTTGTTTACAGTGATTACATCCATTATTTAATGCAAATGAATTAAAAAATGAAAACCTTAATCCCGGTGGTTATGTCTGCATTTATTTAAATGTTCATTTCCTCCTCAAAATGATCTCTCACATGTGTCTAATAGTAATGTATGTTGATATACACAACAAAAATATAAACGCAACACTTTTGTTTTTGCTCCCATTTGTCATGAGATGGACTCAAAGATCTAAAATTCATTCCAGATACACAATATTACCATTTCTCTCAAACATTGTTCACAAATCTGTCTAAATGTGTGATAGTGAGCACTTTTGCTTTGCTGAGATAATCCATCCCACCTCACAGGTGTGCCACATCAAGATGCCCATCAGACACCATGATTAGTGCACAGGTGTACCTTATACTGCCCACAATAAAAGGCCACCCTGAAATGTTCCTATTGTCAGATGTCATAGGAATGCTGCATCATCGCCTGTCTGACTGTCAATGTTCTCAGACTTTATACACTTCTTTTTCTCCTGGACTTTGGTGGAGTGGCGTAGATGATACCCTGTCATGCTGTCTTCCAGCCTTTGGTGTTGCTCACATCATGGTGTCAGGACCATGGTCCATAGCTCATGTCACTTCTTTTGAAAGTCTTTCATGTACACCAGGTCTCCTGGCTCTCCTGATATCCTCACTCTCGGTTCTGCTCTTGCCATTTCTCCTGCAGCTAAATACATCTGTGAATGTTAATTGCTTCACAAATTCTCTTAGTCCTGCTTTCAACTATTTGAGCAATGGTCCTTTATGGGGCCCTCTAAAGTTGTTCGCCATCCTTTGACCTGTGAGAGTTTTATGAGTGAAAAGCAGTTTACTAAGTTTAGCATCGCACTTGTGCAGGTTTTGCGGATTTTAGCTTTCAGTATTCTGTTAGTCCATTCAACCATGCCATGGCTCTGAGAATGATAATTGGCTTCTAAACATTATTTGATCTACACCTGTTGCAAGATTTCCCCTTTTCACGAAGATGAATCCATTGTCTGAATTTATCTCTGCTAGGATAAACCGTGAAAGGATCTATCTAATGAGGAATTTAATGACAGTTTCAACACTGTCTTAACTGATCTTAGCTTAGCTGATTTCACCAACCTTACATTAGTACTGATGGTGGTCTGGTTCATGACATATTCTGCTTGTTTCCCGAGGAAAGAGACTGCTGCTAGCCCAGGAAGAACTCCTTTTTGATTGGAACTGTCATATCACCTTTTAGGATGCTCGTGACAGATTTTTGGATGGAATTGCCTCCGCTCATTGGCTAAAACAGTCAATTACCACTAGCCTGTACCTATTCCTTTGCACTGTATTGGTTGCATTTACATGGTCTATGACTAAAGGGACCGGTCAGACACAAGAATGTGTCTGACTGGTGATTTTTAATGTTGTTTTGTGGACATACATCAGAGTAGACTTCACCAACTATTGCTTGCGTGTACGTTGACCAGTAACCTCGTTGTTTACTTCGCCTGATCACCTCCCCTCTCACACAACGACAGGATGCTTTCACACTTAAATTTGAAAATTTTACATTTGAGCTGTCCACATACAGTGTGAACACCAAATGTTCACTTTTAATTTACACAATACATTTAATCCCAGCAAATAAACAGGAGCTTGATTAGAGGATAAAATTGCTGTACTCACTCATCCCTAGTACATACCATCAGTGTTTTTCTCTGGTGGGAAGGCTGTGTCATTTAAAAAAAACAATTTTCTACTGTTTTCCTTGTGTATAGAATTAGATTCAATGGATGAAGCTAGATTCCTTTGCTTTTTCCTTGTTGTGTCCTTGTTGTTGTTTTGTCTTGTTCTGTTGTATGTATAAAAAAATGTGAATCTGCTTCTGATGTCATGGTTCCTATAGAACTAAACAGTGACAAAAAATAAACAAACACATATTCTCCAGAACTAATTTAGTAAAAACACTTGTACATTGAGAAGAAAAGTATATAAAGCATGAGGGTCTCACAGGTGGTGAAGGCTTTTTGGGAAAAAAAATATAAAACATCATTAACATCACTGTTATTATGCACAAATCAAAATCCCAATACATTCAACAATTGAACAATCAGAAAAATATCTTGAATTCATGATAGACTCTACACACAAACCAAAAACCATCAAAAACCAAAGTAAACCTCTTCTTTATGATATGAAAGATGAAATCAGACGGGTCTGTCTTGCACAGCCTTACTGCTGAAGTGACGGGACTTCTCTGGGATTCTGATTCTGTTGACAGCTCTGTAATGCAATCCACATTATTTCTACATCTTGAAAACACATTGTGTTTGGAGTATAGTTTTCTTTGGACATAAATTGAGTTTTTATGTTTTAGATCAATTTGCAGTATCTTTTAAAACTTTACGGACAAGCCTCATATTACATGAGCTGCTCGCTGCAGAACATTTGAACATCTGGCAATACGATAAATATTAACTAAATTTAAATGCATTTAATTTACATCGTGGATCTTTCCAAATAAAGCTGTGTTAATCACACTGCCTGGCAAAGAGAAAAGATAATATTCTGTATGTATACTACTGTGTGTCACAGTAGTATACATACACAAATCGCAGAGAGGGCTTATCTTAGGGCACTACATCATACAGAGCAGACAAGATGTTTTGCTTTCCCACTTCACAAAAAAGTGCCTGTACACTATAAAAGAAGAGCTGAGATTCTACTAAAGAAAACACTGTCAAAGTATTAAACACCAAACAGGACAAGAAAGGCAAGGAAAACAACCTGCATGGAGAGCTGAATATTTATGGCATTTTACCAAATGATGCTCTCAATTTCTCTCATCCTGATATCCTGCAAATTGACTTCTGTTTATATAATCTTTTGGTTGAAATGTCCATTATATGCATTACCATGGAGGTAAAGTTTGTCTGTCTGTTTGGACAGATAGTGACAAAATAATAAAATTTTAGGCAGGACATGAGGACAGACAGTGGTGACTAAGGGCCAGTAGAGGGCAGTAAAACACCACCACTGCATCAATGAGCCAAATCGGAAGAAGAAAGAACTGGTAGGTACAAACTGAAAACAAATATTTTTGCTCTTCAAGTAAAAATATGAACTTTGACACATGTTAATAGATTTTGATGAAAACATACACACATGCAGGATAACAATGTCTTTTAGATTAGTGGAGATCAGAAATGTATATGCCTTGGTAGAAATTTGTGCTTTCTGAATGCACCTAGAAAGTGCATAGAGAGCACAAACCTCTACCTTGGTAAAATTCAGCTGGACTGACGATACAAACTAAACATGGTGAATTATAAACACTATCTTGTTAAAACATTGGCCAAAGGGAAAGGGATTTTCTGGGATTTGGGGATTTTTTTCTATCCAACATTCCATCCTTTGATTTTGGCCAAAATGTAAAGAATAAAACAGTTAGATCAGATCTTCGTGTTAAAACATAACACTTAGATCTGTTGCTGTGTTTTAATGTACTGTTGCTAACAGACCAACAGACAAATACATCAATGCATGCAAAAATGTGACCTCCTTGATGGAGGTTTTAGATTGAACCTTCTTCTGTATTTTTAGATTTTATCTGATATCTCATTCAGCTGAGTTCAGTCCCCACAACATTCTGAAAGATAAGTGGGTGTGGCGGATGGATGGATGGATGGATGGATGGATGGAGACTATTTAACTTTTGGTTCACTGTGCGTCAGTTTATCCAGTATTCAAAAGCACAAACCTTGTAACAATTCTTTGTTACTGTGAAACAAAAAAACCTAACATGCCAGTGCCACAGCTGGTAGTTCAGTGGTGTTAATGTTGTATCCAAGCAGAAGGATACATTGCATTAGATGCAAGCTAATGTTCAGTAAAAGTCCTCACAAGGATACTGCAAAGCAGCTGATGTAGGTCAATGTAACAGAGATAACTGCATCTCTCCCTGGTACCACATACATCTACCATGATGTAACATACAAACATGCAGGATAACAATGTCTTTTTGTGGAGATCAGCAACGATAATGCACGGAAGGCCAGCAAGTATCAGATCTCACTCTCGTAAGTGTGCATGTAGGTCTTGAGTGAGAGGATTTCAGCATAGCTCCGGGAGGTTCTACGGTACAGGTCCAGACCTGTCAGAATCTCCACATCTCTGACCCGAGCTGTATGCATCTTCATCAGGTCCTCCACCCAGTGGGACTCCTCTTCTGAGCTCTGTGGGAAACAGTGAGGAGGATGTGTAGCATTAGAACGACTTTTCACACCTTTAATAACCACACCACCATTTTCTCCCCCATCTGGACATGTCCGACCACCTCACCCTGCCTCCTCGTCCCTGCCTGTGATAGGATAACCAGGCCTATGACAAAAAACGGTAAAAATCTGGCCTGAGGGAGCTCTCAATCAGCTGCAAGACTCCGAGCACATAGTGGAGCATTTTCAATCACCCAGAGCTCCAGCAACTTACTGATGCTGTCTTATCTTACATCAACCACTGCACAGACACTGTTACAGTGGACAAGCATTTCAATGTCTATCCAGATAAATACCCTGGATGACACCTGCTGTAAACTCACTCATGAGGGCCAGAAATTAACCTTCAAGACAGGTGACAGAGCTCTGTCCAGTGCAGCCAGATCTGACCTTAGGAGAGGTATTAAAGCAGCTAATTTGCTTTCAAAAAGAAAGTTGAGTTTGAGGATAACAAAGCAAGATTGGACTTGCAGGATGCAGCTACCCACACAGATGCCTCACTAGCAGAAGAACTCAATCACTTCTTTGTGCACATTGAGTCACCTCGTACTGCTGTTGCCTTGATGTCCTGCCAATGACCCGTCAGCCCACATACTCTGTCTTTTCACCAACATCAAGTGAGGCTAGCATTGTTGGGGGTCAACCCAAACAAAGCTGCTGGCACGCAAAGAACTCCTGCCATCTGGCAGGAGTTCTGACTAGGCTCTTCAACATCTCCTTCTCTCAGGCTTTCATCCTCAGAGAGGGATGCCCACCATAACGGACCTTGGGGACTACAGGCTGGTGGCACTGAGGTCTGTAGTGATTAAGTGCTTCGAGGGGTTCGTTCTTCAGCACCTCAAGCCCAACCTTCCCAGGAGCTTTGACCCTCACCAATTTGCCTATAGGGCAAACCACTGCACTGACAATGCTTTCTCCATAGTTCTCCACACAGCCATAAACCACCTATAGGTCCCAGACACCTATGTTATTCTGTTGTTTGTGGAATGCAGCTCAGCATTCAACACTATCATCCCTGACATCATGGTGGAGAAGCTGGCTATGCTGGAATTCTCTGCCACATGTGCTCCTGAATCAAAGACTTCCTGACCAACCTCCTGTAGGTGGTCAAGGTGGGCCAGTGCTACTCATCCACTCACTCCGAATGGGTTCCCCCCATTGCTATGTGTTGAGTCCCCTCCTGTACATCCTCTAAACCTTGGACTGCACTCCCATCCATCCCTCGAACTCCATCATCAAATTTGCAGATGATACCATGGTGGTGGGTTTGACCACGGGGGTGATGAGACAGCCTTCAGGAAGGAACTGCAGGAGCTGTCGGACTGGTCCACTCCACTCTGAACAATCTGGCACTAAACACCACCAAGACCAATGAAAAGATCATGGACATAAGGAGGTGGAGGAAGGATTATAACCATCAAGGGGCCATATGTGGAGCAAGTGGCTCCACAAAGTCATCTGCCAAAATGAAAGTGGGGAAGGAAAGCAGTAGGAGAGAAGAGGGGGAGCTCGATTATGGATACCCATAGTAACAGATCTTCAGTGTTCTTGATGGACATCAGATGCAAGGCAAACGACACTCCAACTCTCCCAGGATCTCCTCGCATACTCAACAGCAAACATCCCATCAAGGCAGGTGAACTTGGTGAGGGTCCAGCTGATCAATTTCATGGCGATTAGGTTTCAGGAGCATTGCAGAGAACAGCTCAGGAAAACAGTTAAACAAGACCGGACAAAAGTAAGCGGGTGGAGGAGAGAGAAGAGAAAATACATCCGCTCTCTTCGAGAGTCAGAAGAGAAGCTCCCCCTGCTTAAGCAGGGCACAACAGATCACAGCTGACAGATGACTCTGCTGCTGTAGCAGTTTTCCAAGACAAGTGTAAATTATTTTAGAAAATCATAAATTACTATAATATGTGTCTGTGGATGTTAGGAGAAATTCTACATTCTGAGAAGGTAGCTCTAAATTATTGTATGACCTCTGAAAAAAGACTGCTGCTGCCCTTCTGCTTCCTGCAGCCCTCAGACTGTACAACTCTGGACTGCACTAAAAAATGTAATCAACATTTCTATTGAACTTTTCTACATATTTACAGGATGTGAGGTACAAGGGAGTCAGGGGGAGGTGGGCTCCTCTTAATAACACATGAGCTGACCTGAAAATATGATTCAGGAAAATGTGGCACACAATATACTTGGGGTGAAATCCAAGATGGTGCCGTGGATGGTCGTCTTGGTAGGCTACTTCGCTCTCTGGGACTTTGTGTGTTTTTTTGTTTTGTCTGGTTTTTCTGCAGTCCTTCTCTGGTCACTTTCAACAGGGAGGAACTTTTGAACATTGGCAAGTCCACTGCCAGACTTTTTTTGTCCAGTTTTCCCCGACCCAGACAGTTTTGCAGAGATTCTGGCTGGAGGCGCAGCAGCTCTCTACGGTTTTTGCCGGAGACGCAAGAACCATAGAGAGGGGAGAACGTGCTGCATGCTCATCAAACCGAGACAATGGGGATTACATACCCCACTCTCGTCTATACATCCGGCGAATAAGATGGACTAACTGTCTACTTTAGCAGATCCGCCGGCCTGTGCTTCACTGAAACTTGGCCCAGCAGACACATTCTCGGACATCGCACTACAGCTGCCAGGATTCCAGATTTTCCGAGCAGACTGCAGCACGAAGCTCACAGGGAAAATGAAGGGAGGGGGAATCTGCTACACTACAGGCCAAAAGTTTGGACACACCTTCTCATTCAATGCATTGTCTTTATTTTAATGACTATTTACATTGTAGATTTTCACTGAAGACATCAAAACTATGAATGAACACACATGGAGTTATGCACTTAACTAAAAAAGGTGAAATAACTGGAAACATGTTTTATATTCTAGTTTCTTCAAAATGGCCACCGTTTGGTCTGATTACTACTTTGCTCTCTCTTTGCATTCTCTCGATGAACTTCAAGAGGTCGTCACCTGAAATGGTTTCCACTTCACAGCTGTGACTTATCAGGGTTAATTAGTGGAATTTCTTGCTTTATCAATGGGGCTGGGACCATCAGTTGTGTTGTGCAGAAGTCAGGTTAAACCCTATTGGAATGCTGTTAAAATACATATAATGGCAAGAACCAATCAGCTAACTAAAGAAAAACAAGTGGCCATCATTAGTTTACTTTACTCTACAATGAAGATAGTCATGAAAATAAAGACAACACATTGAATGAGAAGGTGTGTCCAAACTTTTGGCCTGTACTGCACATCAGTGAAGATTGGTGTAATGATGTCACAGTGTTGTCAAAATCATGCAGCCCTCACCTCAAGACTTTATTCAAAAACTGCAAACCGTTGTATTCACATCGTTTGTTGTGGTCAGTGTCTACATCCCACCTCAGGGCTGTGTAACAGAGGCGTTACAACAGCTGGCTAACCAGATAACAGTAGTCGAGAAAAAACACTCAGACTCCCTGCTCATCATTCTGGGGCATTTTAATAGAGCAAACCTCACCCACGAGCTTCCAAAATACAGACATCCTATTAAATATCCCACCAGAGATACGAACACACTGGCCCGCTGCTACACTGTTTGAAAAGATGCCTATTGCTCTGTCCCCCATGCAGCTTTAGGACTCTGACCAATGTCTGGTTCATCTCATTCTGACCTACCAGCAGAGAATAAAAACATCAAAGCCTGATAAGGTAAGAATGGCAAGGACCTTGAAGAAGTGAGTCCACTTCTTTGAGGAGTCAAAGCTGGTGTTACAGGCCTGCTTTGACTGCTCTGATTGGAGTGCCTTTGAAGCGGCAGCAACTAACTTCAACGAACTGACAGACACTGTGACACCCTGCATCAGAGGACGTGTGTACAGATCAAGACCATCTGCACATACAACAACAATAAACCTTGGTTCACACTGTGAGATCCCCAACTTTTAGTGGCTCGGCCTCCGCTTCTTAGGGTGCTGTTATCACAGCCTAAGCTGAGATAAACTACTTAGCAGAGGGCGAGGAGATTTGCCTAGCTTCTAACTACTGTTATACCAACGCTGATCCTGCTTCAGCTAACACCGACCAGATGGAGCAGCCCGTCACCTGATAAGGTTGCCAGCCATGTTACTTGAACGTAGCTCCCCTCTTATGATCTCTTGCACTTGGTAAGTTGCTAGGTAAACATTTAATAACTTGGATGTAAGTTATAAGGATCTATTTCTGTGTTGGGTAGAGAAACCTATAGGAGCTCTTGCAGTGTTAAACACCTTCACCCTAAAAGCCACAGTCCTTAAGAATCAGGAAAAGGTGATCAAAATTCCAATGTCCAATCAATTGTACTTTATATGCTGTTTGGTAAGTTTATTGCGAGTTTAAGCATAGCGAAGCATACAGTTCAAAAATCTAGCAGAAATCTCCAAAACTATGATTTGAGTAATCGGGTATAAGATGATCAACAAACCTTTCAGAATAATCAAAACATAGAAAGAACTCATGAGTCCAAATTGTAGGAGAATTTTGAAGAATAGATTAGTCCTTTGGTTTTTGGCTTAAGCCGAGCTAGGTAACCCCAATGGATCCTAAGGGTTTCCTATCTTCGCCACTGGACTAGGGCATTACTCAGTCCTTCCTAGAAGATTCCGGAAAAGAGGAAGTTCCAGTAATAATCCACAATCCAGCCCAGCAAAGGGAGCAAAAGGAAAAACTGCACACAATGAAATCCATAGTCTGTTGGGCCAGAATGGTTATCCTCAACCTATGTGACAGGTCTTGCAATCCAAACTGTGATCTTCAACACAAAATCCTTTTTGTTGCTCCTACTCAGCTTGAAAGATAAAGTCCAACAATGGTCCAGATGTGGCTTCAATCCAGCACCGAGTTGTAACTTGTTCAGACTCTGCCCAGGGAGAATAACACTGTTCTCCTCAAAGTTCCCCTTTTTATAACCAAGGGTGAGATGCGAATGCAACTCTCCGCTAAATTCTTCCTTATTAGGTAAAAACTGACAAAAATCACTTTTCATTGGTTCGCTCTTATTGACACAGTTAGTAATTTTCTGCTTTCTCTCTGTGATGTCACTATCACTAATACAGACATGTCCAGGCCTGTCTCCCTCTCTAACAATGACTCAGTGTTTTAGCGGGGCTTTCCGAATTGTGCAATACATTGCAATACATGACATTTCACAATCTGACAGAGACAAAGAACTTCTGATTCTCAATCATTCCTTTATACTTTTCAACAGTGATTGAAACATTTAATACATTTGTTCATTAGTTTCAACCTCATGTCTTTATTTTTAACACATTAAGCTAAGGCAAAAATTTATTATTATTTTTTTTTTATTATTACTTTATTTGAATGGGACAGTGCATATTAATGAACATACAGCGATGTAAATATGCCAGATTTAGCTCAAGGCTAATTTCCATCTGTTGTCCCATGGGGTAAAAGACATATACCACCAAACAAGAACATACAGAACATTCAACAAAATTAAAAACAAGACAGAACAAAGCAACAATATAAAAACTAAACAATCAACCACAACCTACACTTTTCTTTCCCTCACACACACACACACATCATTCAAATCCCATCTGTTAGTAAGTTACTATGTGTTTAAATGTGTTTCTGTGTAAAATGCATTCTTAAACCTGATCAGGACACCTTTTACAGCAGCAGTGGCAATGAAGGAATCTCAGACCTTCTTCACAACACCTAACCCCAGGAAGCTGTGTCGGACCAAGGAGGAGGCAAACAGAAGTCGGGACTAGGACCTGTACAAGCAGGCCAGATACAGGCTGACAAAGGAGATCAGAGTGGCTGAGGCCCCATCCACAAGAAGATGAAAACAAAATTTTAAAACGTTTTTCCCTAAACCGGTATTTATAAGTGCGACCACTCGAAGATGTTGAAAACGCTGTAGTCAACATGCAAGGCTTGTATGTGGTGCTGTAACACTGCCACAGAAACACACCAAAACAGAGAGGAAGACACGGAGCATGCGCATTAAACTCGTACGACAATAACTAACTTTACCTTTTACACTGAAACCTGTCTCTGTGTGAATGGGGCCTAAGAGTACGACAGTGAGAGGCTAAAAAAAAGCCTCTCTGCCAACGACCCTGAATCAGTTTGGAGAGGCCTGCAGCACATCACCAGCTACAGGAGACCATCCCCCCCACCCTAAAGGAAACCTCAGACTTGCCAACAACCTGAACAGCTTCTAATGCAGGTTTGAGAGGCAGTCTGTCACACCTTCCACCAACACTCCAGACCTCTCTACAATCCTCACACCCTCCCCATCAGACCCTCTGCCTTCACTAATGATCTGTGAAGAAGGTGGCCCTTTCAGAGACAGAAGATCAGGAAGGCCACAGGACCTGACAGTTTCTCCCCCTCCTGTCTGGATACTCTTTTTCCATCAAACAAGAACCAATGCTAGTTCTGTGCCTACTGCTAGAGCTCATGGTTATTTGGTTCAGATGCCGTTCCTCCTAGGAACTGGTTTGCTTTTCCATTGGCAAGGAGCCTGGCTGGGGCCATGTCATTGCGTCACTGTAAAACGTCTGTATGTCACTGCATACGTAGCCGGTTCCCCAACAACCACTACTCTACTCTTCTACTATCGCTAGTTGTGTGTTTCCACTGTCACTCCCCCAGCCTCTGGCATAGTCGCTGCTTAGTCGGTGCTGAGCTCTGGCCCAGCAAGGAGTTGGTGCCTGCTTAGCACCAGTTTTAGCCATTGGAGCCGATGCTCACGGCGGTGGAAACACAATGAACACATTATTTTTATCATTATTCTTTACCTTTTTTAGTACTTAGTTTCTGCCTTGTACACAGAGAGCAAGTCAAACCAAGTCGCATTCCTTGTTTTGCACAACTCTTGGCCAATAAAGCTGATTCTGATTGTGATTTGAATCTTTAAACCATGGATTATGCATAAAAAGTATGTTTTATTAACAATGTTAAGCAAGTCACTTATAATAATTAATTACCATTACAAGTTACTTCTGTCAAAAAGTAATTTGATTACTTTTCAATTATTAATGTAATTCATTTCTAGAAAAAGTATTTTTTGTGGTACTTTTATTTCTGTCAGTGCTTCAATCATATCTGCACAGACATAATTTTACTGTTTTGTCACAGTTGAAAGAAGGCTTGTTGCATTTGAGGGCACCAGAAGTTTTCAGCTCTTTTGCTGTCTGTATTTAAGTCATTGTAACACTATGACTGAATATCAGTAATATTTTGAAAGTTGATAATTTTCTGATTACTGCCAAAAGTAAGGATAAGTAACTGCCAACACTGGTTATTAATGTGTGATTCATGTAAAATCACACATGAGTGAGCCATCACTCATTCACACAATGAATGTGGCTGTGGCTCGGTGGTAGACTGGATTGCCCAAAACCATAAAGTTCGTAGTTCAATCCTTGCCTTCGCCTGTCCACAGCCTGTAGAGGAGGACACAGAGGAGCACTCCAACTTTGAGGGCTTATAAAATCCAAACGATTTGAGTAATTAAAAATCCCTGAAGTCATTTTGGTCAGCACTGTCTCCTCTGTCATCTGTTAAGTTTTCAAGCCGCTACCATGTACAGTCTGGGAGGAGATACATTTAGTGCAAAGTAAATTTTTCACCAGTCCTGATGAGCATGTCAAATTTGGTGAGTTCTTGAACAGGTTTAGGGTCAAATTAAGCCTCAAAGTGGCGTAATAAGAAAGAAAGAAAGAAACATGAGAAATAGAGTAGGGCCTTTGCCCATTGCTTGGGCATAATAATGCACGGTAAAAACAACAGATTGCTAACATAGGGTCTCAGCCCAGCTCCCCTGGCTCCACTGTACACCACAGCCTGCTGGTCCTTCAGTTCCTCAGAAACAGCTCTGCTGTCCTGTGACACCCAGCACAGAGACACAGACTCAGGTCCTGTTGTGAGGTGGACCTGCCATAGCCCATCCCCTCACACAGATCCTGGTTTACTCTTCTTCAGACCAACCTGCTCCTCTGACAAGTCAGTCACCGGCCCATCTCTCCCACTGCCAACAGGCTGACTACAACAATTGATGGTTCACGTATCATCTAATGCAGAGGTGTCCAATCCTGGTCCTCGAAGGACGCTATCCTGCATGTTTTAGATGTGTCCCTCTTCTAAAACCTGATTCAAATGATCAGGATCATTCGCTGGATGATGAGCTGATCATTTGAATCAAGTGTTGAAAGAGGGACACATCTAAAACATGCAGGACTGCAGCCCTCGAGGACCAGGATTGGACACCCCTGATCTAATGTATCCTCGACCTTGCCACTGTGAGTGGTCTGAATATTGTGGCTCATCAGTGTATTCAGCAGCACGGCTCTAAAAGAACCAGTCTGACCAGAAGACAGGACTCACCAAGTCTAACTTGTCTGATTTGAGGCGTATGTAGGGGTCCAGTGTAATCTTAGGTTTGGCCCCTGTTGGCGACCTCTGGCTGGTTGAACCTAGAAAAAACCAGAAGACAAAAAGAAAGAAGGTGGAGACAACTGAAAAAACATACTGCTGCTTCATGTCGAAGACAACAAGGAGACAACACTGACCAGGCGTTAAACTTACATAAAAACATTCCTGTTTGAAGTCCTATGTAAAAGATCTGAACAAATCTAGTGTATAAAATATCAAACCAGGGGCTGGTGGACAGAACAGAGGAGTGGCTACAGGACACTGAGTAAACAACAACAGAGGAAATATCATTGGATAATCTGTAAAGTCAGAGTGGATGGACTGATATTCTCGCTGGATTTGGATGCAAGTGGCTGACTGCAGTGATGGAAGAGGTGTGTGTGGTGTGGTGTGTGTGGTGTGTGTGGAGGGAATGAAAGGCAGATGATTAAAAAGAGGGGAGTGGAAGAAAGGTGGATGATTATATAGATGAGAGGGGAGGGCAGATAACCACTGCCTAATATTAATTTGATGAGCTTGTCTGTCCCAGATTTGTACGGCTGCTCGCTGTTGTTATGGCGACCTCTGGGTGTGCCTGTTGCTAAGGGTATGAGCTGATTGTAGTGACTATCCTCAACCTCCACCACCCAACCACCCAAAGGATTTACACCCCCCCACTGCCACGCCTGGCTGCTGGTGGGGATTGAAAGGCTGCTGTCGTGACAACAGCCGTGCTTTAAACTACCACTGCACATTATATACTATTGTATTTGGCTTCCAGTTAAAGCATCACATGCAGAGGAAAAAGACATCTGAGGCCTTTGGAACAACCATTTGAAATGATGAATTATGAACTCATGAAAATCGAATCTCTTTGAACTCTTCAAATTGAAGTCGATCTCCCAGCAGCTCATAAATATGAAGATGAATGATAGTGACAGAAACTAAGGAAAACAGCCTGTAAACACACATGAGAATTCAAATGAAAACTGAATAAGCCAGGCTGCCTGCATTATCATCACATCCTTCTTTTTATACATGATGACAAACACGAAGCAGTGGCACCAGGGGCACAGTCCTGGGCCCACACATTTTCTGATAGAGATGAACCAAGCCAACACAAACTGGGTCAAAGCCTAGTTCACACTTGAAACTGAAAGTTGTACACAAACGAACACTCTCGGTGTGAGTGCTGAGGGAGATGACAGAAAAGACAAACGCATGGCAAAAACAACATGTTGTCAATATTTTAGACCCTCCCCCAGGAAGCTGGTGTGTTACTGCGAGGAGCTCCCCCTGACTCCCTGAAGGTCACAGTGTGACTGTCTGACATATGTGGCTCACTTCTGAATAGCAAACTGAAAATGTTGGCATGTGTGGTGTAAGTAGCTCAAACATAAACCTCCAATCCTGTTCCACTAACTGGACCAGAACTTAATAACTTAGGACTTCAGTTAGCTTCAATGTGTGTTGCTACTCCAGCCTGTGTGTGAGTGATGTGTGTATGGAGAGCAGTGGGGGATCTGATGTGATCCAGTAGATCCAGAGCAGATACTGGATCCACCTGGAAGTGTGAAGGGTTCGTCAGTTGCTGCTTGTCACTGCAGAGTAAAGTGTGACCGTCGGCTGCTGCTGCTCCACACACATCGTCACAAGGACATTTATCTCCCTAACAGGATTGAGGGCCTGTGATGACCTGTTCCCCTGCTGTGCTTCAGGTGTGTGTGTGTGTGTGTGCGTGTGCGTGTGCGTGTGCGTGTGCGTGTGCGTGTGTGTGTGTGTGTGTGTGTGTGTGTATGTGTGTGCGCGTGTGCGTGTGCGTGTGCGCGTGCGTGCGTGTGTGTGTGCGTGTGTTGAAGCATACAGTTAGGACTCATGTCTGAGGGTCTCATATTCAAAGGGGGCACCTCAGTGGCCTGTTCACTCTGGACACTAACACAAAGATCTTTAGTTAAAAAAAACAAAACAAAAAATCCAGTGTGTGTGCGCTCACCTCGCCACAAACTGCTGACATCTGTCACAGCTAGCAACTGGCTTAACCAATAAGAGCCTGCCGGGGAGCTAAGTGGTCACAGCA
>OOFC01023904.1:0-13333 GCA_900323345.1 Pseudochromis fuscus | reverse complement strand
GACCGTCGGCTGCTGCTGCTCCACACACATCGTCACAAGGACATTTATCTCCCTAACAGGATTGAGGGCCTGTGATGACCTGTTCCCCTGCTGTGCTTCAGGTGTGTGTGTGTGTGTGTGTGTGTGTGTGTGCGTGTGTGTGTGCGTGTGTTGAAGCATACAGTTAGGACTCATGTCTGAGGGTCTCATATTCAAAGGGGGCACCTCAGTGGCCTGTTCACTCTGGACACTAACACAAAGATCTTTAGTTAAAAAAAACAAAACAAAAAATCCAGTGTGTGTGCGCTCACCTCGCCACAAACTGCTGACATCTGTCACAGCTAGCAACTGGCTTAACCAATAAGAGCCTGCCGGGGAGCTAAGTGGTCACAGCACCTAGGAAATAACCTTGGCTGGTGTAATCCTGGCCAATAGGATTGGGACAGGCTGTCGAGAGCTTTCAGCCGGGGGCCAGGGGCTACGGGCGACCCTTCAAATTAGTGCTGCTTGTTTGTTTGAAATCTGTCCATTCATCCATCGTCTGTACCCGCTTACCCAGTACAAGGTCGCAAGGGGGCTGGAGCCTGTCCCAGTTGGCAGTGGGTGAGAGGCAGGTAGACCGTGGACAGACCACCAGTCCATCACAGAGACAGCACACACAGACAATCCACAATCACACTAATGGCCAATTCAGAACCATTCACAGACCTAAGCTGCATGTGTGTGGCCTGTGGGAGGAAGCTACAGACTCCACCAGCTGAGGCCACAGTGCTGACCACTGCACCACTGCCTCCTCAGCTCTGGGAGCTCACTTCTTCCTTTGCATCAGCAGATTTGTATCTGTTTAAAACGTCTTCAGAAGCACCTGACAGTGACATCACAGAAGACAGAGGTGTTCATGTGTCTTATTCATTCACAAAATCACAAAGAGAAAATGAAGCAGGACTAAAACACTTTGTGGTTCAGCCAGTCCTGGTATTTGGTTTCATGGTTGCACCAGAACCCGGCTCCATCAGCAGCTTTGCTCTTCTTATTATCTCTGGTTTCAGCCAAGCATCATTCACTGTGTTTTATCCTACATGTAATAACAGAGACAGTTCAGATGTCAGTAAAACACAACCTGACCTCAATAAATGTCTCTTTAAAAATGTTTGTCTGTTTTTCAACGTTTATGTTTCTAAAATATTCAGCTTTTTTTCAAACTTTAATTAATTTTTCTACATTGATGCTATTTGTTAGGTACATTTCAGTGTTTTTAAAAGTCAGGACTTTTTTCTAACTTTGATGCTTTTTAAATGTTTTGGCTGCTTCCAGTGAAGCTGCCTCCAGCTCTGTGTTCACACTGATCCTCAAAACAAAGACAAATGAAGATTGTTCATGACCACATCACCCTCACACTCCTGGACTCCGAGATCCGCTGCCGTGGTTTTGATTAAATCCCATTTACTGCTGTCCACCTAATCCCCAATCTCTGGAGGGGAGCAAATGTTCACCAGTTGAGATTCTCCGATCAGCCGGCTTTATCTAATATGTGTGATTTGAGGGACTTTGAGGACGAATCAGTGAAAATCTAACTCTGATCTGGCAGGTGTTTATGGTCCTTTAAAGGTTATTTTACGATGCACCTGCTTTGTTAAACTCCAAGTAAACAGGATCCTTTAAAAGCATCACTGCATATTTTCCAGGAATATAAACCAGTACATTGTATATTTCCTGTTTTCATCCCACACTATGAAAAAAGAAACATAAAGATTATAAACTGTCCACAACCAACTCAGTCACTTTCCATACTTACAATACAGTGCAGCTTTGGTTTCCCACAGGACTGAGTGGTTTGCTTTTTGGCTTTTTCATGTTAAATGAAGGATTTTGAACAAGTGATGAAAATGAAACTAAGAAAAGCAGCATTACTGTTTTTAAAATCAATGCTTAATTTCACAGCTAACTGTCACCAGTGTCATTTTCTAAATATATTTACAGTATTCAACTTGAATTTACCATTTAACTATTCAGAAAACTAAACATAAATGAAACGATTCATTTGAGCATGTTTGTTGTTGTGTGTGAAAATATAAAACTGCACTGTCATGGTCTGCATGGTTTTATCAGAACTGTTTAACATGAAAATCTGCAAAACCAAACAACTGGGTTTGTTTGATCTTGTTTACAGCTGACTCAGGACTTTCTGAACACACACACTTTACATCTCACACACGCTCAGTAATTTAGCTCCAGGTATATTTTTTTTCTTGTTTATTTTTTTGATCAAACCTTATTCAAGCTGAAGAAATGTGTTTGTTGAGATTATTTTTCAGGAGCAGATTAATCCACACTTGTGTGTTTTTGTGACAGCAGTGTGAGAGTGTGTGTGTGTTCACAGTAACCAGGTGGCTCAGTGAGGTGTTGTGTTGTCACACACACACAAACTTCTTATTATTCTGCTTTGATTGTTGATGCTTCTTTGTTGCTTTCGCTTTAAGGAGGAAAAACTGAAAAGTGAAAGACTTACATAAACTTTCTATGTTTAGTATCAAGAAACTGAGAGTGTTTCATGTAAAACTGCTGTGAGCCATGAAGGGTTTCATACATTTTTATTATTTACTGTATTCATTGTAGAGCTGTTCACATATACTTAGGATGGACAATCACTAGAGCAGGACTGTAGCAGGTGCATGACCATATATGGATTTATTTTGTTTCATGCCTGGGAGCAGAGATGGGTTCTCAGGGTGAGAAACATTACAGTAAATGTGAATACAGTAAATAATAAAAATGTATGAAACCCTTCAGTCAACAGCTCTGAACACAGCACACATGAGGAAAAAAAAAGAGGATGTTGTACCTGAAATATGAATATCTGGAGGGCAGATGTCAGGAGAGGGTGAGGACACTGGGGCTGGCTCCTCGGTACAGATCTGCACCCAAACACATACACAAAGATCTGATTAGAGAAAACAGAGATCATTAAAAACAGTGTAACATTGATTGTAATTAAGAGACACTGTGGATTTCAGCGGAAAGAAAACAATGAGGAGGAACCTCCCTACCAAGAGAAACATGACACAGCTCTACAAACCTAAACCTGATGTCATTCATGTCTTAGACCAGTGGTCCCCAACCACCGGGCTGTGGACCGGTACCGGGCCGTGGGAATTTATTACCAGGCCGCACAGAAAGAATAAATAATTTATATAATTTCCATTGTATTGACTATTAAAGTCTGGAAGACGTTTTATTTTGAAAAATAACCAGATTCTCTCCGACTTTACTTTCACCTGTGCCTCTTTGCATGTCAATACACTTGTCTTGGTCACATGATGCGACGTATTAGATACATTACCCATGAAATAAACCCGCAAACTGGCAAAAATGAGTAAAAAAAAACAATCGTCTATGGAGAGCTTCTTTGCAAAGGGGAAAAATCCAACTCCTACATGCTACTGACAGAAAGTGACGTGTCAATCAAATCACTGTAATTCCTCGGCCATTTGCGCTAGCAACGTGATTCCAGCTGATTCTGAAAACCAACAAGTGGAGCTGCCACACACTACCGTAATGTAGGTAATATGTAGGAAATGCTCCACTTGTCGGCTTTCAGAATCAGCTGGAATCATGTTGCAAATGGCCGAGGAATTATGGTAAATTGGTTTATGCTAGTCACTCTGCATAAACTGTCTGAGGTTTAATTTTCATGCCGGTCGTGTTATTTTATTTTTGCTGTATTTATCTGTCACATCTTGAAGCCTGGTCTGCGAACACAATGCTGACATTAAACCGGTCCACGGTGCAAAAAAGGTTGGTGACTCCTGTCTTAGACGAACTTCAGGCTCCATGGACGACACAGAGACATGAAACACTGTTGCTGAAGTGGACCCAGAAAAAGACCTTTTCTGGTTTTTGTTTCCCAAAACTCACCAATCAGTTTCCACCTCCCAGCCCATTGTCAGTGAGCTGATGTCAGCCTTCAAAGTGTTTGTGCCTTTTCACACTGCGGTCCACTGTGACAGCGACAGCCCACTGACATGCTGTTTAACTGACCTCAGGTGATCTGATGTGAACTTTTAAGCGTCCAGAGTTGTGGCTGTTGCCTGCGGCCCGCTGGACTCCGTTGTGAAGAGATGTGCTGCTCGGAAAAAGTCCTTTACCTGGGATGAAGGCTATCTCCACTGCACTGTCCTGGCTGAGAAAAAATATAAAAACACAAATACACAAAGGTGTAAACACTAATACACACAGTCACCACATTACACCCAGCTGTGGTCCTCTTGTGTAGGCAGAACGACTGACCCCTCGTGGTCTGGACTCCACAGGCCTCTGAAGCTGTGCTACCAGACACCAAGACGTTAGCAGCAGATCCTTGAAGTCCGAGAGGGGGTGAGGTGGAGCCTCCGTGGTCGGACTGGTTGGTCCAGAACATCCCACACACACTGGATCAGACTGAGATCTGTGAAGTGTGGAGTCGGCACCTTGAACTGAGTGCTATGTTCCTCAAACCCCTGATGAAGCAGGAGGAAGATTGCAGGACTGAAGGTTTCCCTCCGTCAGCTCGCTTTCTTCCCATAGCGCCTCCTGGTGCCATGTCTTCACCAAGGGGGCAACGCACACACACCTGGCCGTCCACATGATGCCAGAGACCCCTGGTCACCTTCCTCCACTGCTCCGTGATCCAGTTTTCACGCTTGTGTGTCCAATGTCATTTTAGTGGTGGGCAGGGTGAGCAGGGACACGTCTGCAGTCAAACTTATTGATTCAACTAATGTGGGTGATCAGTGTGTAGGATTCCAGGTTACACTCTGAGTATAGCTGACTAACACCATTTCCTATCGTATGGTATCTCAAAGAGCTGACATGACCCCAGCAGAGTGCAGCTTCACATGTGGTTCCCAGAGTCCGGTTCAGTCACCGGCTGCTCCTGTGGAGCCAGCTCTGTGTTCAGGAGGCCAACACCCTCTACTGTCATTACACTGCTACAGGTGGATGCTGCTGGGATCTCCCATGATGCACGGAGCACCTCTCTCTCTTTTACACTATGTATTGATTAATACATCAGTGCTGCACATCACTTCCTGTCCTCTCTGTCCTCTCCCTCTGTACCTGCATGCTGTAGATCTGTGGTCCTCTGAGGTTCGGAGGTGTGTTTCTCTCGTGGACTTGTTAATACTGATAACACTGCAGAGATGACTGTAAAGTGCCTGCAGATGAGCTCATTGGGATTTGGTAAAATACAATTAAAACTGAGCTGAAAAACTGAACACAGACTCCAGTCTCTACAGTTATGCGAGTACAAACACCACCTACCTGAATTTGACTTTATTCAGCATACTTTTGGCCTCCTCGTGGGTCACACCGATCAGTGACTCCTTGTTAATGGCAATGAGCTGATCCCCAGGCCTCAAGCGTCCATCCTGCACAAAGGTGGGGGAAATGAGAACCTGTTCTCCAACATTTTTCACCTGGCTAAATAAATGTCAAATAGAAAATACAAATCTAAAACAATAACCTGAATTGGTTTGTGCTGTAACTACCAGTGTCCTGGACTCTCCTTCAGAGTTTTAAATGCTGTCTTGTGTTCACATGAATATGAAAGTATTCCAACATCTTCTGTGCTGCAGGCAGAGGTACAGTGGTGCCGTGCAGCTGAGACACATGCCACAGGTCAAAAACATTTTCCAGGACCAGACCTGCACAGCTACACTTAACGTTTTTACAGAAATGACAAAGTTGCATCACATTATCTCTGTGAAGCCTGAGCCATGAAATAATTGCCAGAAAAATCAATTTTTTTTAAATCGAGTGTCCGCTCTCCAAAAAATGGATTTTTGGCATTAAAGAGTTAAAGACATAAAAATGATATTTGATAGTGATGTTTCCAGTGGTTTTCAAACATCAAGCAAAAGATAAGATCACCTGCACTAGAACATATTTGGGTAACATGACAAATAAGGGAAAATAATTAAATGTGTGTAACCACAGACCCACACTGCAGACTGTTACTGCTCTACAACTCACAGTGTGTTCTTGAAGGTCCTCCTCTCAAATCTACATGAAAATCCTTCTTGTGTTGCATGAGGCTTTACCACCTACTATAGCTCTGATAAACGCTCGGCTGCATAATTCCCCTGCTGACTCATCCCAGACAAAAAAAAAATCCCTGCATGAAATGCTAGCTTGCTTCCTATGTGACACAAGGGATTAAGAGTTGGGATTTGGAGGAAATGGACAACCTGCTTCCATAAGCGGAAGACGGAGAAACACAGCGTCGGTGTCAGTAGCTGCTGGAGGCCCACCGGGCATTAGTGCACAGTGTTGCGTGAGTTCAATAAGAGACTTAATGACACAGAGTGGACATACAGCTTTGTTTCATTATTTCAAACACAGCTGCATTTGTGGATTTCAGTCCACAGGTCAGTAAAACTGGGCCAAAAGAAATGTGCTGCTGCTGCACTGTGGCCTCATCCCTAAAACAACACTGCATACCTGATGGCTGCACTCTGGGGTTTTACATCTATTTACATGTAATAACTTCACATTCATAAAACCCGTTTTGTACATTTTGTATCAAAGTATCAAGCTACTCTGTACAGAAACTTTCCACAGGGACAACTTACTCAGCCTGAAGGCAATCGTAGCATCAAATATCAAGTGCATCAGTGAGATTGACCGACTGGTATCTGAAATCCCAATAATACAAAAGCTCAGGGGATGTTTGCAACAACAAACATCTGCTTAGAAACAGCTTCAAGGATCCAAACACAACTGTAGAGCCTGTGTTCTCCCCCTGCAGTCGACTCTGTTCCTTCCTTGTCATGTTGCCCACATCTGACAGCGAGTGGGCGGACAGAGGGGCGAGGAGGATGGGATTGGGAAGAGAGAAGCAGAGGAGGCAGGAAGGAAAGAAGAGCGGCAGTGATATGTGCAAACAACAGAGGTGTAAAGGATCGTGTGAGAGAGTCTCACTATTATTGTTCAACCTAAATATCCACTGAGCATCTTTAAATGTTGAGACAGGCCGACATGTTTTCATCCTTGCAGCTGAATGATGTGTTGTAACACTGCACAGGAAGGGGAACAGCTGCTTCTTTGTTTGACACTCAGGACTAAATCAGTCAAATATTACTGAGCATGATTTTAAAATGATGCATGCTGCAGTTTACACCTGAATGGCATCGTCTGAATAAACCTGCAAATATTTCAGTTCGTTTGTTCACCTGTAGCTCACACAGTCAGCTTTGGGTGATTTTTTTATTTTTTATTTTGCAAATGTTCATAATCATTTATAATCCTGCTCATAAAAAAGATATTTTCATTGTATTATACTGTAATGAAGTGCAGCAAAACCAGCACAAACAATAACTGTCACAAGGTTATTGATGACTGAAAGTTTCTGTCAGCGAGTTGTTGTCTCTCGATTACAGCCTGTTGGAGAATTTAATCGAATTTGTTCAAACATTTGGGATATTTTTCTACTTGTGACAATCACCAAATAATCAATGACAATATATTTTTTCACAGGCAATGATGAGGCCCAAAAACACATCCTGCAGAACCAACAACAACATTCAACTTACAGGCCTCCAGTGGGTTCTGAGTTTGTACTATCCAGCACCTGTGGCTGTGTTTTGGTCCAAGACTTGACCTTCTCTGGACTGACTCTCCTCCCTGACACTCTGGCTATAGTGCAGAGCTCATCCATCATGTTTACCATCAGCATCCTGTCAACACATGCAGACCTGTCACCTCAGCCCCTACAGGCCTACACCTGCTCACTGCTGCAGGACCAACACACACACGCACGCACGCACGCACACACACACACACACACACACACACACACAATCAGCTGTAGCGAAGCAGCAGCAGCAGCAGCAGCAGCAGCAGCAGCAGCAGGGTGAAGCCCTCACAGGCTCCTGGCTGGATGAGTGACCTTCACGCTGGGTGTAGTGTGTCTGTTGTGGGACTCAGGGTCTTCTCTAACAGAGCAGTACTGACACTAAAACACAAATGCCAGGAACGTCCAAGCAGTGTTTAATATTCCCTAATCCAACATTCATTCCTAAACATTCAGGATTTAATAAAGTGATGGGACTGCTGCTTCACAGCACCTTCCTTCAGGGAGTTAATGTGAGGCAACAGACAACAGAGAATTCAGTCTATATTTTGGTTTGGGAGCTCATCCATCATGTTTACTATCAGCATCAAGGCACAGTGCAGTTAATAAAGTGATAATATTGATATTTTATGCAGCGTGTTAGTGTTGGAGTTGCAGCCTTTTGACAGTGGAGTCTGAATTGGTGCACAGCTTTGAAGTTTCCTCATTGAAAACCAGGCCAAGTAATTATTAAACATATAACACGATTCTGGTTGTCAGCAGTCTGAGACAGGCACAGACCTAAAGACTGAGTCAGTCCGCTCCACCACATCACCTCAGTACTGTCAGTATCATGTGGACCTTCTGTCTGTGGGAGAACCAACAGATCCCCTGATTTCATCCTGGACATTCCTGCAGAACCATCACTGCTGCACACTGATGGATTTAGATGACAAAGTAGTTTCATTCCTCTTTCTTCCTGCCTGATCCAACACAGACTGGAGGACCTCAGTGTTTCTCTGAGGTCATCTGTTCACCAGCCTCATGAACATCTTCTGTATAACCATCTGTCTCCGAGCTGTACGTTTGTTTCTGTTCTCACATTATGACCAAAATGTTCAGGTGGATTGGTGAATTATTTACTTCATGTTTCACATACTGGGGCTAGCAGTCATTGACAATGACAGTGGGTGTTTTCATGTGCACTGCATAGTGTATGTGTTCATATAAAACAATATCATACAATATTACAAATACTAAACATCTTTAAAATTATTTTGTAAAATGACTTCTAGGGACTGGTTTTAAATTAAGAACAAACAAATCCTGACAGGGCACAACTTATCAAGTTTATCTTTAGTTAAAGTCACCTCCTCTTGTCAGTGATCAGCTGGTCCATGTGAAAATCCTTTCATCAGTGAGGAGATGTTAGGCTGAGGGAGGGGGAGGAGTGACGGGTGTGGCTGGTTTGACTGAACCTGACTCTCATATCCCTGGGACAGTGTCCTCGGGTTCATGCATCAGACCCACTTCCTTCCTGCCTCCCTTCATATGTCAAGCATTGGTGGTTCAGTGGTAGCAGGGGGCAGAGCAGGTCGTCCACAGATCAGAAGGTTGGTAGTTCAACCCCCTGCTCCGGGGTGTCCTGCCCTGTGTTGCCTGAATGGCAGCCTGTTGTAACATTGTGACTGCATGTTGTGCTGTGGAGAGATTAAGATGTCCAAATATGGTCACTTCTGGTTCCAAACAAACACGTTCAAATACCAAACTCCTTAACGCTGTGAGTCCACGAACCAACAGGTGACATCACGTTAGCTTCATCCCTCCCATATACAGTCTGTGGTGTTTAGCTAGTAGAGGGAAACACACATAACTCCACACTGCCACTACGTCTGTGCTTCTTAATATTATTAACTTGGTAGGAAGTGTTGGCAACCACCAGCACCCACCGTAAGTCCCCATTAACACAGTTTGAGCAGGAGTAACAGATCCCTGAGACTGAAGCAGCCAGATTAGCTCCCACATCCACTGCTGACTTTCATTTCTTTCAACAGGTGCTGACTGCCTCTGCCCTGTGGTGGACCTAAGGCAGGACGATGAGGTAACACCAAGACAAAACGACCCCTCATTTATTTGGAGAGAATTATTCATCTAATATTTTATAATGGACGTAGAGTAATGTATATCTAAATATTATAAATATAATATTCATGTAGCTTGGTATTCTGTTTTAGGAAGATGGCTTCATAGTCACTTTCTTTATGCATCAGCTCTGATGAAAACAGTAACAAACTACATTTACTTTCATATGAAATACAATAATTATATCAAAGTATGTAATTTAAGCATGATGAAGTAGTGTCCAGTGTACATTTGATCACCATGAACCTCAATGGGAACATTACTTTCAGCTAATGCTGCTAATTAGCATTTTTTTGAGTTATTGTTACTTCTACTTAAAGTTACTTTTAGTCATTACTAGTTAGCTAAGTTATAAGTTGTCCCTGTTAAGGTTACAGTTAGTTAGTGTAGTGAATCAGTGTCACATTTATAACTCCCAGTCAAAGTTATTTTCAGTAAACTTTCTGTAAACATCACAAGAAGTTATTGTGTGAAGATCAAATATCTTGAGTGTGACTTTACTTTACAGTAGCTACAGTGGTGTTTTCAGTCAACAACACTTTCACCCAGTCAGATCCTATGATGCACTTTCATTAAAGACTAAAACGTCTTTACTCTCAGTGTGGGATCCCTGTTTAAAGTCTGTCGTTGTTTCACAGTGTGTCCCTGCAGTCTGTGTGATCACTGTGTGGCTGGATGTGACAGAATCTATTAGACAGATAGTCAGAGAAACAGGATCAGTAGCATTTGACCTGACACGGCTCAGCAGTGTTTTACACTAATCTGAGGCCAAAGGTCTGCACATGCACTCTGCACAAGTCCTACTTCTTACCTCTTCCTCTCTCCACCTTCTGCCTTTGCATTAGCTTCTTTCCCTACAAGTGATCCCTCTCTGCTGCACGCCATCCATCTCAGCCATGTTTTCTCCAGCCATGCTGCTCCGCTCAGAGCTCCTGGGATACAGGATGGAGCAGCTTCTTCTAATAACAAAGCTTTGTGCTGTGAACCACTGCAGGCTGCAGACGTCATTCTGACTGAAATCTGATTGGATTATTTTACTCATCCAGCTGCAAAGTCTCATGCAGTTCATCCAATCACACATTTGTCTGCTTCCATGGAAGGTCAAAAATAAAGAGCTCCCATCAAACTTAGTCCAGAGATTTGGTTTTCAGTAGAAAACTGCCCTCACAATGTGTTAACATCTATTTGGCTTATTTCTGTTTCCACAATGAAACATCATGGTGCTGCTCAGAGGAACATTTCTCCCTCCTCGACACCCTTCACCTTCCCCTCTCCTTCAACATCTGCAGTTTGGAGTATTTCTCTTCTTACCCGGTGACAGTCTCCTCCAGACAGCACCTCCTGGATGAAGACTGCGGGGCCATCGGGCCGGTTGGAGCCTCCTCCGATAGTGATGCCCAAACTGCTGGATCGTGCAACTGTAATTAGTTGAATGACTCCTTCACCTGGGTGACTGACAAAACAAAGACACGTGCTTCACTTTTGGAAGTCAAGAAGGGAGCTTGTGGTACAATAAAGAGTTTTTAAATCATCTGCTGCACAGACACAGCTTCAGAAGTTTTTCAGAGTCCAGACCTCAGTGGGCAGCACACAGAGCACTGGGCAGGTGCTCACACTGACTTGGCTCATTAGTGTATAATGATTACTAATTAAGAAGTCACTGTAGTGCAGAAGTACCAAAGTTGTTTGAGATCATATGCAAACTGTTAGAAAAACACAGTGGTTCCTGTGCTGCAGGAGAAGACACCAGGGGCTGGTGTTGGCAGCAGCTCTCCACACAACAGCTGGGTTTTCAGGATCAGCTTCTCCTCTGCTTCTCCCCTTTTCCACTAACAGTGGTCACACTGTAAGTAGTGATGTGTGGATCGATACTGAAATATCAATACCTCTGATACCAGATCTTTATTTATTGATTCCCAGATCAAAATATTGATACTTTTGATACTTCAGTCATTTGAGGTAATATACATCATTAACAGGAACACAGTGGAAAGTAACTAATCTACTCTAGATAGTTTTAATGATACACAGTTGGTGGGAACTACTTTTTCTTCGGTCGTCGGTCAGTCGGTCAGTCAGTTGGTCAGTCAGTCGGTCGTCGGCCGGTCGGTTGGTCAGTCTCCTTCCTGCCCTGAACAAACAGCAGAGAGTGACCTGTGACTTCCTGCCACCTCTGTACCAGCACAGGTTGTTCTCAGCAGAGCTTCTAACAGACTAAAGGGGAACAAAGTTGTTCTTAATAATTAAACACTGATTTATTTGAGCCTCAGTGTTTGAAACATAATTTTCACATATTTTGTATGTGTCTGTTTTTTTCTGTTGCTGTATTAGCTCAGCTATATTGTTAACGAGGCCGCTACCTCAGTAGACTTCAGAGTTTAAAATAAATAAATGACTCTGATGTCTTGTTTTCTTTATGAAGCTATGATTTGAAATACACAACTTAATTTTATTTTTTTTAGATTTACCAGACACATTAGGTGTATTTGCACAAAGTATCGGTATCAGATCGGTATCACCGACACCAGCCTGAATTGTACTCAGTATCAGATTAGAAAGGAAATCGGTGGCATCAAACTTCTTCTTGATTTTTGATTGGTTGTGAAAGAGAAGTGACATTGATGAGTTTTGTGGTTTTCCAAAGCTGAACTATTTTCAACTGAAAGTGCAGAGGAAGAGTGAGCTGAGGGCTGAACACTGTCACCACAAACATCTGCAGTGTTGAACTTCTGCGGTTATCAACTGAATGTTCTGTTACAAGTCTGACTTGTTCCAAGCGCTTGTTGAAGTGTTTTGTGGTATTTGTTATAGTTGCCCTGGTGGAGCTGGGGAGAGTGTCCAAGTACCAATCATCTGAAATCTTATGTCTCAACAGCTAAAAAAGAATCAAGAAGATGCACAGTGACCAAATCTAAACAAGGCTTCTCAATCTAAACTGGGCCACGACTTGGATGATGGTGATGATGGTGATGATGATGATGATGATGATGATGATGATGATGGTGGTGATGGTGGTGATGATGGTGGTGATGATGGTGATGATGATGGTGGTGATGGTGATGATAATGATGATGATGGTGGTGCTGATGATGATGATGATGATGATGATGATGATGATGGTGGTGATGGTGGTGGTGGTGATGATGATTGTGGTGATGATTGTGGTGATGATGATCATGGTGGTGATGGTGATGATGATGATGATGGTGGTGATGATGGTGGTGATGGTGATGATGATGGTGATGATGATGATGATGATGATGATGATGGTGATGATGATGGTGGTGATGATGATGATGATGATGATGATGATGATGGTGATGATGGTGATGATGGTGGTGATGGTGATGATGATGGTGATGATGATGATGATGATGGTGATGATGATGGTGATGATGATGATGATGATGATGGTGATGATGATGATGATGGGTGGGTGGTGGTGATGATGATGATGATGATGGTGGTGATGATGGTGATGATGGTGGTGATGATGGTGATGATGTTGATGATGGTGATGATGATGGGGGGGGTGGTGGTGGTGATGATGATGCTGATGATGAGGGTGATGATGATGGTGATGATGATGATGTGATGATGGTGATGGTGATGATGGTGGTGATG
>OOFC01023900.1:0-24587 GCA_900323345.1 Pseudochromis fuscus | reverse complement strand
GAATAGACCGGCTGCTTCAACAGAGGTAGAAGATGTGTGAGCTGTGAAGATAGCAAAAGGCGGGAGAGGTGTGAGAATAGCATAAGAGCGAGAGAGATGTACTAAAAAGATTCAGGTGCAGTAAGTAAAAAAGAGAGATTAGATGTTAAGAGCTTGAAAAGGGTGAATGAACAGAGAGAGACAAGAAAACACAGGGGAGTTGGGATGACAGCGAGGAGAGAGGCAGCGAGAGGGTAATGGCTGGTGGGAGAGGTGCGAGCAGCTCCTGCCAAGATAGAGGAAGAACCAGAGTGGGAAAAGAGGGAGAGAAATTGAGCAGCATAACCCTCAAGACCTTGCTGTCTGCACAGAAGAGTGGTGTGTGTGTGTGTGTGTGTAGGCTGATGTGTGTGTGTGTGTGTGTGTACATCGTATTATGGTCCACGCTGTGCTGGCAGGAGTCGGTGTCAGGCTCCTCGGCTTGTCCGTGGTTGAGATTGGGGAGGGGAGGGATTTCTAGTGCGATAGGCCCAGGGGAGCTCTTCTTGCTGGGGTGAGACAGCCTGCCTGCCTGCCTGCCTGCCTGGCCTGTTGGCTCCAAACCCTGGATGAAGTCCAGGAAGTGAGACGCAGCTGGATGAGCTCTGGCTCCGAGTCTGAGTACCAAATCATCAGCCAACATACATCCTGAGGTGATATCCTAACATACAGGTGGATTGGAGAAGAAACTGGAAGCGTGGAGCAGAGTAATTCATTTCTTCACCAGCTATTTTTGCTCCTTGATGGCATTTTAAAGCAAATAATTATTCAATTAATCACAGATAAATTTCATTAAATAGTTCGCTAATCAAACATTAACAAATTTCCTTCGATGATAAACCATGCGGCACATTAAAATTCAACTCAAACTAAAGCTCCATTATGAAACATGAAGCCAAGTGCAGTTATCCACAGTAATACTTAGTTGCAGTTATTATGCTGACCTTTCTGCAGCATTACTTCCTTTTTTCTTCCACAACAGCGTGTTGTCAAGGCTGGAGTGTTAACAATGGTCCGTGACTGAGGTGCTAAGAAAGCACAAGGAACCATGACTGAAAATTGCTCATCTACAGTAATGCTAGCACAGATAAATGTGCCTGTGGACATACTGCAGGAAAGAAAGAAAGAAAGAAAGAAAGAAAGAAAGAAAGAAAGAAAGAAAGAAAGAAAGAAGTACAATCAATTCAGTTGCTTTGGCTGCATGATAAGATATTATGTTGTGTTAATCATGAGTTAAAAATAAACCAATTAGGGACCACAATCCTCTGCCAAGGCATACTCTATAATATGAAGCATCTGATCTCAAACATACTGTCTCAGATTGTAGACATTATTGTGCATGTGTGTGTAGATGTTTGACAAACTCCATTAAGATGTGATAAAGAATTTCACCCATTATAAGAGATGGGGACTGTGTAGGATTTCAGGCTTTTCTTGGACAGCATCCTATCCTCTGATCTTTCCCAAAATTTAATATTTTGTTCATTTGTTCATCTGTATCACTCAAGAAAATTCAGCTGTTCAGATGTGTTTGTTTTCAGTTACTCAGTGTTGCTAACAATTACCTCTGTGGTAACTAGAAATGACTGCAAGTCATTGATGAGGCAGTTGTGCTGATGCTTCAGACTGAACACTGTTGCCCTCTTGTGAAATAACAACCTCCCCAAAATGTTACTTGCTCCGTGGGTAATTACTTATCTCTCTGAAAAAAAAAAAATCATCGAGATCTGTTCAGTAGTTGTTCTGTAATGTTGCTAACAGACGGCGATAGACAAAAACAAAACCTCCTTGGCTGAGGTAATGACTCCATGTGCCATGTCTTGCTACACACATATGTATCATACAATGAAATACACTGAGCTATGTTACTCCTGTACAATAGAGCCTGAAAAGCCCAAATGTCCGACCTTGGCTCAACGCAGGATTTGGCTTCAAAGCCCAAATAGCTGATGATGCAAGACATAACTTAGAGTAAGCTTGATCATCCGTTCAGCAGAGTTTATCTTTGCTCAGTCCCATATCCCCAGGTCAATAATGTTGACTCATCGACCACCTCTTCCTCTGTTGTCGATAAAGCACACTATAGCCTTTTAGCTTGTGCTTTGGCTCTGCAAAGAAGAAACAAAGCAAATGACCCCCAAGGACTGATCAGGACCCAGCAAAGCCGAGGCCGATGTTGATGATAAAGGCCTTTTCACCAAGATGAACACTCATTTTCTCGCTGCACTTTTCTTTTCTGAGACTCACACAAACTCATGCTGGCATCTACCCAGAAGGACAGGATTTGAAAAGGGATTAACAGGATGATCATTTGTAGGTGGGAGAGCCGAGACTGCTGCTTGGGTAAAGAAAGAGAAATTATCTGGGTGCATGCCCTTTAAAATCGGTCTTTTCTCTAGTGATCCTAGCTCTGGTCCTTCCTCACATCGCTCTCTATCGTTATCGATCAGCAAATCAGCTGTCTAATAGACAGGTAGCTCGACTCACAGAGGGAAGGCTTGAGGTGAAAAAGTCATGGAAACTGTCCAGCATATTGAAATGGCCAATTAAAGCAGTTCTTCTCTGAAGACGGACAGCAGAGGACAGCCTGAGAGTCACACAGGCGTCTCCGGGTGGGGGGAGGGGGGGAGAGGATTATTATCTCCTTGAAACTGAGGGGCACACAAAATAATTCACCTGGAAATCAATTTCCATCACGTCTATTACAGACCACCGATGGACCGAGGAAGAAAGGGAACGAGAGAGACAGACCAAGAGAGACTCTCATTTCCCCTTTTTATCCTTGTTGTATTTTTCTTCCCTCTTCCACTGCCCAAACCATTTCCACAGCAGAGTGCACCGGCCGCAGAAAGACATCTGCAGTCGATCATGATAAACAGTCCGCATCTCTCGCATTTGTTTCCTTACAAACCACAGAGCTGGATGAGTAAAAGCTACAGCTGCTGCCTCTTCATGGACTGCTCTCTGCATTAAATCATGACGTAAGAAGTTAAAACTTGCAATGGCAAACGCTGGTGCTGACGGATGTGCAGCTGCTCAGTGTTCACATTGGTGTCATTGTCTTCAATGTCAGACTAAGATTACTGCAAAATTAGACTGTAGTGGGGAAAGGATTTTTAGTTGTTATTCTTGTTAAGAGGCAAAAAAAAAAAAAACCACTTCATGACATCCTCTATTACGTCCACCAAGGAGGTTATGTTTTAACCTGTGGTGGTTTGTTTGTCTTGATGAATTGTTTTTAAGATAGGACATTACCCAAGGACAAATAATTACCTCCCATTTAGTAAGCCTAAGGGGGCAGTAAACCACCACTGCTGCATAAGCTGAAGAAGAAGAAGAATCAAACCGAAAACAGTGAAATATTTCAATTCGTCAGGTGAATGATTTTGTTGAAAATCCTACACATGTATGATAATAATGTCGACAATTCTGTTGACATCACATATGGATTATCCCTGGGCAGAGGTTTGTGCTTTCCAAGTGTTTTCTATAAATTTGTTCTCTGAAACCAAAAAGATCCACAAAACCATTTAAATCTTCTTTTTCTTCGCAAGGAGCTGAAAAAAAAAAGTCTGTTTCCTTTTCCTCCAAAATAAAAGCAGGTCATAAGCGCTTGTTAAACAGAAGTGCACTGGTTGACTGATGGAAGGGGCGTGAAAAGAGACTATCAGGTTTGCCACTTAAAATCTAAAGCGCTCTTCTTACGTTAACAACAACAACATGCCATAGCCCTCATTCTCCAACCAAACCGCCAATTTCTCTGGTTTCCCTCTCTGCCGAGTCCTCATTATCAACCAGAGAAAGCAGAGCTGGTGCGGCTGAGTGTGTATTTGTGTGGCGAGGGGAACTGCAGACGATACGAGGGAGGAGAAGTGATGGGTGTGACTGAAGGGGGGAGGTTGTCAGCATTTGTAGGTCAGCGTAAATGTTTAATGCTTTATGCTGATGAGCTGACGGTCTATCCGGGTTTCAGAAAGATGCGGTCCAGTACCCCACACCACTACCACCACACAGTCACACACATATGATTCCCACACATTTGCAGGCACAAGCCACTGGCTTCTGAGCCCCCTGCTTATATTCTTCCCGACCTCTCGGCACGCCAATTAAGCAGGTATGTGACAAGACAGCCAAAAGTGCCAATTAGGCCAATCTACCTCTGCGACATGTCCCCTTATACCCGCTACCCCCCCATCATTTTCCCAGCTGCAGCCTCCACCTTCACTCTCCCCACTGGTCCTTAATGGATTTCTGCTTCTATCTTTCTCCCAGCATTCCTATTTACCCCAGTTACATCACAATAGCGAGTCCAAATAATGCAACTTTAATAGCTTCACTTTACCATGCAGTGCAAAAAGCAGACGAAGATGTCTCTGTTTTGAGTACACATAATTATTCAGCCTGGAGTCCACATCATAATTGAAAGGGTGTGATAAAAATGCTGCCTTGTTACATGCACCACATTAAGAAATGAGGAGATGGATTAGTGTTACATGACAGGGAGGGAAAAACTCAATTTGGTTTGCAAGTTTTAGCAAAGAAACCCGATAATGGCCTGTTTATCTTATCAATTAGGGAACCATAATATTGCTTGAAATGAGAAATGGGGCTTGCCACGGGGCACAATCACCTCATAAATAAGGTAAGTTGCTAAATAAATCCCCAAACCAATTTATTCAATTTACCATACAATGGATTATAGCTTAATTTCGGTGATAATGGGAGTAGACACTTGAGGAAATTAAAATGGAGAACTTGAAATTTCACGAGTCGTTCTCCAAATGACCCCAAAGGACGGTGGAAAATCAGGTGGAGGAAACATTCAAACAACACGGCGCGTCTGTCTGACAACTGCTGTTTGGTTTTTCGTTAAACAGAGAGAACGGCAAAGGGCACAGTTTGCCATTTCTACCGTTTGATCAACAATCATTTCAAACACTGGTGCAGTTCTGGACGCATTATTTTCAACACGTCGTCATTAAGGATTCAGAGGAAGCCTGGCTGTTAATGGCTTTTAGATGCTGCCTCCCACACCCTACTTGATGGGGCATGCTTTCCATTAAAGTGAAAGTATTTTGGATGCTTACAGTTCGATCATAAAGCCCCATATGTTGCGTTGTTATTTCCCCGCCTCTGTTACAAACAAGCCTCTTTGCTGTTGCAGCGTGGGGCGACAGCGCTGCGTGAAAGCCGACGTGTCAAAATCAAAATTCATCACTGTCAATGATGGTAACTGGTAGTGAAAAAAGGAAGAAAAGCAGCGTGCTCTGTGCAACTGGGCTGATGAAAAGCATCACACACGCGAGCACGCACACAGTCTGTTACTCGAGGCGGCTCCCTTTTCTTGTTTATGTCTTAAATGTAGTCATATCTTTATTGTTGGGATGTCAAAGGAGATCCACAGTGAGCGTCGGACCAGTTTGGGTGCTGAATGGTGTTTGTGGTGGTTTAGCGGGACAGAGAGGCCTGCAGCACTGCTGTGACAAACAAGACAAAACTGGGTCCTTTACACTGGGTGTGGCCTGGATTTGCACAAAGCCCCCAGTGGGTCAACGCCTAAGGAGAATGTCTGCGCATGGATGGATGGATAGATGTATTGGGGACGGCAGAGTGGTATCAAGGACCACAATGGGGAGCTGAAGGAGTGGCAGAGGTAAAGCAGATGGATATATGTGGGGAAGGGGTGGGGGTAGAAACAAATCTGGGTTATTGCTAAATGAAAAGGAAATCTAAGAAGCTATTTCAGTATACGCTGGGAGACATGTAGGGGAAAGTGACACCAATATATGTCACTGTGCAATCACTCCATCATTAGACAATCTATGTATTACACTCAAATATCAATATAAGCCTCAAAAATCCAATAGATGTCAGAGTGTGAATGGCATTTTCCTCACTAACCCAATGTGCACTTGCAATGTGCAGGGTATCTAAAGATTTAGCCTGAAATCCATTTCCATGAGGAAACACGTTCGTACCCCCATGTGGGCTAAGAGCAATCAAACGGCCGCAGTAACACTTTAAGCCCCCAAATCCACAGACGACACCATCGCTTTTAGCTGCCATTTTTCTCGAGAGCGTGTCCCTCAATACAACACCACGGCTACACATGAGGGTTGGGCCTGCTAATGGAGGCCTCACCCCGTGCCTCTCCCATGAGGCTGTCTGTCCGGAGGAGGAAATTGGAGGTGGTGGTGATTGGGAAGGAGAAGGGGGGAGAAGGGTGTGTGTTAGGATGGGACAGGGGTAAGACTTCTGGGTCAGGGACTCTGAGGTGCTGGCCTCTTAATCTGGAGATGGACATGGTGGGGTGTGGGGAGGCTACAAACACACATACACACACACCAGATGGGAACCCCCCACCCACCCCACCCCACCCAGTACGCATTTACCTACTTAGCATGCCCGTGGGCACGTGTGCACACACTCCCTTACCCTTATCCCTTCACTGCAGCCCTCTGCATATACAGTAAGTGCGATCATGGGTGAAAGAGATTATATTTCCATAACCCAGATATTCTAACCCCCCATGACCTACTGGGTTACGATAGAGGCAATGCGATAACCCCGGCAGCGCGCCACAATGTCGAAGCAGACTTTGCTCTGGCTACTCAGTCACCAGAATGACAGGAGTTGATGCAACAGCAGCTCAAATGATGAATTAAATATGAATGTGCATGAACCACCGCCCTCCTTTCATAGTTTCCCTCCCGGTTTTCTTCCTTTTTAATGATTAGGGTGTTGATGATGTGCTCATAATATTTCTAGCTCGAATCCTTCTCACGACCCCCCCCCATCCACCCCTCACCACCCCTCCAACTCCTCTCATTCCTCATTCCTGTCACTCTCGGCTATGTTTTTCTTTCTAAAGAGCAGATGCACCATAAAAAAAAACATCATTAAACTAAAATACCTCTGTGACAGCACATTTTGCCTGAGCTGCGGTTGTTATTCATGTGAAAAGTATGTATTTGAATGATAATGTCCTCAGTCTGCTGCTGCTCTATTATGATGAGTGTGACCCCAGAGAGGACGAGAAGGAGAAGGGAGGACGGCTCCAGGGCTGAGGCTCAGGTCTGGACTCTTCAGGTTGTTGGATTGAGGAGGCGATCAGCTGAAGGAGCTGCTTCCCTTTACCCGGCTTTGGAGCATTTGTGCCCCCTAGTGTACCCCGTCATCATGGCAGCTTGTAGCTTTTGACAGTTAAGGAAACACCTGAGCTGGTTAAGGTGAAACACAGTGCTTTGGGTGTTTATTTAAATCAGATTTCTCAGTGTTAGATGATGGTATCACCACTACGGGATCTTATTTTAAGCCATGTAAAGAACTACAGTGCACTAAAGCAGGACTTGATGAGCCTGGAGTTTCTAATCCAAGGAAATCACTCTTCACCATGCCAAAAAAACTGCATCTCCATATGAGAGAGATGATGGACACATGGAGGCACCGAGGGGCCAGGACAGGAAGCACACCTTCAAAGCACTAACACAGAAAAGGGCAGTGCTTCTGACCTCAACACACAAACACACACTGGGCTGAACCACAACATATTTCAAAGTCAAATCTGTCTCTATTTCCCTCTGCTGCTTCTCCATGCTGCATCATGTCTTATTCATCTGTAACCTTTTTAACAAAAACAGATATGTACTCGGATAGTCAGAACAACACAACAGATGCTGTAAAACTTTGGGCTGATTTGAACTATGAACTCCTCTGCTGCGACTCCCTGAAGCAGACATCCTGACACTTTCTGATTCCTGTGCAGCATATACTAACAGGTCAGGTTACAGTCTACTGAACACAGTTTTCTTTGCACTGTGCAGCAAACAGCCATTAGATGGCAGCAGATGCTAAGAGTAACCCTCTGTCTGCTCCTTCAGTGCCAGCAGTAAAACGCTGCACAGGTGGGTGGAGAGACTTTTAATCACTCTGTACATTTCATTTCCTACAACAGCATCACTGCTGAAGTCATAAATACAAAGGTGGCAGGAACCTATGAGGAGTAAATGTCAATATGTCACATGTGTTATAAACTAGATCCATTGTAAATATTAAAACAACCTCTTCCCTCAAAACACCATAGATTTTGTTCTGACGTCCACAGCAGATGTACTCTATTCATCAAGATACATGCAGTCTGGGTAAATTAAACCTAGTGCAAGGAAGAAAAGATGGAGTCATCAATACAGTGTGAGTTTATTATCCACTGCATCTCTGATCATTACCTCCACTAGTATCAATATTTCAAGCAATAGGTAGGTTCTCAAATTTGCAGGAAAGACTCATAAAGTACGTTACACACTTTGCAACACTTGGAGTGGTTACCTCTTGTAGGTGTGGTGCTTCAGGTCTTCAGCTCTGTTTACAACAGGTCAAAGACACAATACAAACAGAGGTAATGACACAAGAAAAAAAAAAAAAACGTGACTCACAAGCGTGGCCATGACACAAAGTTCAATGCAGCCTTGGAGATAAGAGTTTGCATGTGGGTCAGAAATCACTGCAGAGGAGGAGGAGACAGAAAGCAGCAGACTGCAGACTGTATCTGATGAGGAGGATGGTGCTCAGGCCTGTGGGGGGGGAGAGACTGGCTTGGATCACTTCAAGGACCCCTGGTCATGTTCCAGCACAGTCAATTAAGTTACAGCAAGTTGTGTGTGAGACAGAGAGAGAGAAAGAGAGATGGGGGGAGTGCTTCCTTTTCAATAAGTAAGAGAAGAACAAGAATATAACCCTGATGGAGACTCAGCCGCCAAGCTGCCAGAAAGTATATGCGTGACTCAATAAACAGGCCTCGGGGCAACAAATATTCTTACACACAAGTCAAAGCAAATCACTGCTGCCAGTCAGGAGACAGACTTTACTTCAGCAAACACTTCAGATCTAACTAATAATTACAGTTAATGGAAAACCTGAACTGTTGGAGCATGTGGAGCCTCTCAGAAAAGGTTACCGGTTATCTGCTGGAGCCAAAATGTTTGCTAACAACAGTGACAGTTGTTTCCCCCTCCATGTAGATTTCTGACTACGTTTGGGGTGAAGATTTTATGAAGATAGCGTTGTTGTTTTTTCTACACAAGAGGACAACAGTGTTCAGTCTATAGGATCAATACAGCTGGATGATGCCTCAGTGGAGGTTTGTGCTCTCTGTTGCCCCTCGGGGATGAATAAAGTTTTTCTGATTCTGATTGTGAGTACTTTCTAATTCATCAAGCAGTTATGTGTGTAAGTGTGTAGTGGAAAAATTGATTTCTTTGTATAAATTTGTTCAAATCATAATGTAAAAATAATAAAGATATTAACCCCTTAAGCCCTGAGCTCTTATTTTGAAATTTCAACTATAGAAAAATACCAGAGACAAGTCTCAGGGTCTCCCAATTGGGGGACCTTGGGGTGTAAAAGGTTAACATCATATAAAGAATTAATTATCACACATAACTCAGTTCACAGTTTTATTCTATGCATACTGATTTTGCTATTACTGCCACTATATTATTGATATGTGTGTGATATGATTGTAAAGTCAGTTTTTGAAAGAGCAGTCATAATAAAAATTGAATGAAAAGTCTTGTTCTCCCACAGCTGTGCAGCAACATTCTGACCCATTACGATGACATGATGTTGAATCGAGTATCCTTTACAGTCCTGCTATCGTCTGACAGTGAACAAATAACCCTATGAGAGTGACTAGTATTGCATTATGTTACACAATTCACCGCAACTGCCAATTATTTTACGGCAAAATGTGCTTTTGTACCATTTAAGGATCCTTTCATACAGTTGCATAGTGTTGCTGAGGTGCTGCAGGAGTAAGAGCCGTCAGCCCGGACTCGCTTCACCACACCAAACATATGCTTCTGAGCGTTTTCTCTTCATACACGACTCACTTTCTTCTGGACATAAACACACAGCTGTAGCTGGGAATAAACACCCTTGTGCAGGCACACGCCTATGGAAATAAACAGTCGCACGCTCTTTTGGGAATAAATGCTTGTGCATACCAGCGAGCAAGAACTGACATGTAAACCTCTAAGGCCCGGACACCTTGAAAAGAATACACCGCATGCACAAGATAAACATAATATTCACTGACAGGAATGAAACCCAAAGATAAACACCACTTCATGAACTTCATGTCTTTTGAAGCTTATAGCAGACAGCATCAGTGGTCAGGTCAAGGATGTTTGTAAACTACACCCTCAAATTGTAAGGCCAAGAATGTAAAAGATGATTCTGGTGCCTCAGGTCCTTCATTTCAACTTTTTCCCACAGTTCTCAAAACAGTCACTGAGTTTTCAGTGACAGCAAAAACTCTGACAAAACAAATAAACCAGATTAAATGTTGTCTGGTTGATCATCGGCAATTAGGGTAGTCAACTCGATAAACTAGTCACAATTTAAGGAGAGCACACACCTCCAGCAATGAGGATGTATCTGTTTTTGATCTATGTCCCCAAATGAAATCTCCATCAACATCAAACAGTCTCAGATTGTAGACAATATTATCCCGTGTGTGTTTGTGTGTGTGTGTAGATTTTCACTACAGAGAGATTTTGTGGGATTCTGGGATTTAAATATAATTGTAATATTTTTGTTAGTTGGGTAACACCCTAAAAAAAACCAATCATGACGTGTCCGCAGGTTTTTCTGTAATGTTGCTAACAGGCAGATAAATGAGGGGAAAACATAACCTCCTTGCTGCAGGTTACTAATACTCAAGCACACCCAAGAACACAGCCTCCAGTAAAGTCAGAGTGGATGGTGAAAAATGATTTACATAAGAACAACAACTCTCAATTGATGCCCAAATGTCAAGAAAGTGGCAAATAAAATAGCTTAGTCCACAGTTTATTCAGTTTCAAAAGGCCGACGTGTGCCCAGTAGTTAGGATTACAGCTGCTTTGCAAAGTGTTGCAGCAAAGGGGCTGTTCTTCATTGCTGGAGGCATAATGTTAACAGCAGCACAGCGGGGACCTTTAACAAGCAATTCACGAATAAGGGGCTCAACAACAACAACAATCCAAAGAAAATAAAAAAAAACTGCTGGTATTGTCCTTGAAGATCTGGTCTATTTTGTGAACATGTCAGCTCATTAGCCTGTTATCTGAGGCAGGCCTGATACAGAGGGTCAGGATGGCCCAGAGTGCAGGGAGGTTTTTCTGACTGATAGATGAGGATGCCTCCGATCCAAGGCTGGACTCCTGGAGGCAGGGGGCAGGGGCCTGAGTCTGACCTCAAGGGAAGAGACAGGGAGGAAGCTAAACAGGAGAAGGAGTGACAGGGACATGATAAGGGGGGTGCCAATGATGAATAGTTCATGATAACATATGGGGCTGCTGCTGGTCTGCTCCAAATGGACGAACATTAGCCGAAAAAGTACCAACTGCTCCCCGTACTTGTCTTGCGAGTCTCATATTATTTATTATTTCCTGACATGTTCATTAAATGAGCAGCTTTGCAAAAAACACACATCAATTAGGTCCTGACATCAAGGTCAAAGCTGCCAGTCTGAGCGTCTAACTACTCAGAAAAACACTCAGCAGCAAGTGAATCACTCCATCTCATTTATTCATCTGCTTTCAAACCCCTCAAGTCGACCTAATTGAAGAAGAGCTGGAAAACCTCCGAGGCTCATTTGAAAAAGGGCAAAAAGAAGAAATCGTCCCAACATGCTAGTCTCTTTGATTGTCAGCTGTCAGCTAAGAGCTCCCGGCGGGAAAAGCTGAATAAGATGCCCGGCAGTGAGGGAATCTGGTGACCACTTATCCACCAGCATGCTGGATACTATTGATCATATCATTTAAAATGAATGACACCGACCCTTCTGGGAACAGAAAGCTAAAGGGCCACAAAGCTACAGGCCTTAACCCTCCCATCCTGATTACAGCTCAGACTGACCTCTCAAAGCAGACAGCAGATAATTGCTCCCTCCTGCATTTGAAAGTCACATTAAAGAGCTGATAATGGAGTTCTGGCTCGGGAAAAAAAGGGATCACTGGAGCGGACAAGAGGAACAACAGATCTGTCTTTGGCCGGGGAAGGAAATTGGTATCTGCTTGATTCATAGTGCTCTCCACCAGCGTCCATTGTTAATGGCGTGTTGGTTTTGAAAAGGCCAAAAAAAGACCTGTTTCTTGTTCAATGGGGAGGCTCGAGGAAAATGCCAGTGTGGTGATAATGGGGTCCGTCGGTGATGAAACCCTCGCAGCTCATAGCAGAGCGTGCTATTCATGTGCTATCAGCCACTGTGAGGGAGCAGTGTGAAAAATACCATGTCTGACAATACAGAGGTGACAGAGGTCCGGTCAAATGGTCAAATGCAACACGCAGCAGGGGAAATACAAATATGTTGTGACTTTTTATTGATTCTTTTTTTTTGTCAAATTAAAATGAATGAGAGATCAAAGAAACAACGGGAATATTAAAAAGCACAGAGGAAAGATGCTGCAGTGGTTCATGTATAAATGAACTAATGAAATCAGGAACCATTTCTCCTGTGCTGGTGTAATCAGAGCAATTGGGTTTGTGAAGATTATTTACATGGTTTCAAAGTAATTTCCCTTCAGCAGGTATCAATGCTGCCATCAGAAATCACACAACCACAGCAAGACCTCCTAAAAATGAAAATTTCACCTTCAACCTCAACTGAAATCTAAGGAAATGACTAGAGATGCAGCCACAGAGCAGATCGACCACATAACGGCGGGACAGTCTGTCAATCAATCATCATCTGTACCCACTTTATCCACACACTAGGTTACAGGGGTCTGAGAGAGGAGGGGGTACACCCTGGACACATCACCAGCCTATCACAGGGCTAACACAATGACAAACAACCATTCACACTCTCACATATGGTCAATTTAGACTCAGCAGTTCACCTAACAAGTACGTCTTTGGACTGTGGGAGGAAATCGGAGTAAACCCATGCATGCACAGGGAGACCATGCATACTCCACACAGAAAGGTCAAAGCTGAGATTCGAACCCAGAACCTTCCTGCTGTGAGGCGACAGTGCTAACAGTAGCAAAAACAGAACAAGAGGGAACAAAATTGGATTGAAACCCCATCGGTACCGACAGCGAGCCGTGCAGGATCAGAAAGGAACGACAGTGACAAAAGCCAAAGAAAGGATATTTCTCCCTTGTTAATACTGTCGTCTAAAGCTGATGTGGGTGTTGGGAATAAAAGTTTGGGTCTCAGCTCTGTCTCCTCTTGCAGGTGCTTGTTTGCAGCAGATTTACTGGGCTAGCTTGTATAGCAGTTAATGAGATCCCCAAGGAAAAAATGGTGGTAAGCAGGTCACGGACTGTTGCAAGCACCAGAGCATTCATAACACCACCATGCATGACCTTTGACCTCACCCCTACCTTTGTTCCTTGCCACATAATCTTGTGAAAGTCTAAAGCCTCTCTTGAGGGTCGATACCACACATAGTCATACACAGACTGGTGCGCCACATACTTACTTAGGGATGTCAAAATAATGGTAATAATAACGATAGTTGTTGTATACATGTGGAAGCATGTAGATAAAGTTATTTGCTGTATTGTGTATTATGCATCTGTATTTTAAAAGTGCAAGTATGGAAGTGATTGCTTGTCTGTTAGTCAAAGGGGACCAGTTACACTTGTGTTTATTTACAGCCATTTATAGGATGTTACAATGTTGGATATTGTTATAAAATGCAGCAGACATATCAAATAATAAACTGAATGCGAACACACATTACACATTACATTAATCATCCAAAGAAATATAATTATGGAAATCAATGTGAATAATTGGTGCTATTTAAGAGCTTTATTTCAAAGCTGTGGTTTTTGCTTGTTGTAGAAGGATAACACAGTGGCAATAAAAATGGCTGTTTTATTTTTAAGTGTCCTTGTCAGCCATGATAATTTGTCAACAAGACCAGGACACAAGAACTGAGACTTCAGTATTTCTACTGTGACATTTCAAAATGTCTTTAGTCAAAAAGTCTTACTGAGGTGTGGATATTTTCACATACTGTGGAGATGTTCAACCTTCAAGTGACCAGAAACATGTATGTTGAGAGTGAATGCAGTTTTGGAAGGTAATCGAGATGCATTGGTTATTAAATGTTTGTATCAATACAGTCCAATCCATATTGTTACACATGTATTAACAAGTTTTAACAACCCATTTTGGGGTCATTATTTCTTTGACCCACATAATGTGTGTAGTGGACTGGCGGATCCCTACACTACAAACTCCCCGCATGCACTGATACCTGCGCTGCGGATCAATACAAGGTTAGCGAGCTAACATTAGTTTAGTTATTTGAATTTAGATTCAGAGCCAGTTTGTGAAAAGTATTGGTTTTATTGAGTAAATAAATAATCAAGTTCATTGAATTGAATGGCATCCTCTTTAACATCACCACATGAACTGTGTCAAACCAGTTCATGCTGTCGTAATTGTATCACAAAAGACATTGTATCGAGATGCGTATCATATCGTCCTTATACCTAAGAAGCCCCACCCTAATGTATATCTATCAATTTAAAATAAAAAATTACATAAATTAATTGAATGGCTAATCAAAATCCACCAAATTTCAAAATGTGAAACAGTGTCTCATATGATTTATTCTTCCGTTCACACTAAGAAACACTAAGAAACTAATTTCAAAACTAAAAAACCTGACACTGATTTGTGGTGGTGATGTAATTTGTCCTGTCTTCGCAGGAAGCTTGAGACAACAGTGACACTTTACCACTTCAGGCCTTTACCGCACCAAATTACATACGTGCAGTGTGCTTGAAATTAAAGACTACAGCCCCTAATTCTGTCAGCAGGTACAAGTACCAAACACAGAAAAGCAAATTGCAGCCATGTTTTCCAGTCATGCAACAGGTGAACACGGTCACGGCGCCCTGCTCCCTGAAAACACAGCACAGCAAATCCTCGCCACAATAAATCAGAAACTAACACCAACACAGAACGTTTTTTGTTCACGTCTTTGATTGATAGGAGCTCTCACTGGCATTCAACCAACTCTGGACTGCCAGCGATGGAGGCTTTAAACACACACACACACAGACCTCCTAGGGGGAGCACTTCAATGGTGGGTTGCCTTTATGTGTGTGGCACTGATCCTCAAGCTCCTCGTCATTTTTAATTAGGCCTGCATAAAGAGGGAACGCCTCACATATAATTTGATCCCTTCAGATAAACTATTTATCCAACTACACAGCAGGCTGTAAATTCCCATTAAAGTTTATTCTTTAATACCACAAGGGTTGTGAAGATGAGGCAGCTGGGAGCAAAGTGGGGAAGCACCGGAGAAAAGCAAGTGCTTACCTGCAACGATATATTTGTGAGCTTCGGTAGGCAAAGAGGGAAGAAGAAGAAAAAACAGTAAGTATTAGATGGCACACAGGAATCATTAGGATATTGGAAGCAGAAAGAGATGGATAACCCTGGGCTGGATTAGTGACAGAAGCCAGATGATGGAGGAAGAGGATGATGATGATGATGAAGTCTTTTTTCCAAGTATTAATCAGCATCACCGGGAAGAAATATGCATATCAAACCAAAAAAAAAAGTTTTAATATATACAATCACTTCCATCTCGCATCTGTTTTGAATATCGCTGAGGTAAAGAAACACAAAACTGAAAAATGATGAAAGCAGCACAAAGCTTTGGTCCCTGGAGGCAGGTTACATTCAACGGCCCGATGCCCAGTGCCAAACAAAGTGCTGCGATTACAATGCACAGTATACCTGAACAAACCTCACACTCTGCTAACAGAGACTCGCCACACACGTACAGAATGATAAACCCAGATGATCTCCTCCATGTTACCCTGCACAGACCTGTCAATCTGCTGTTTGCCCAGCTGATGCAGATTGAGGGTGAGCGGCATATGAGAGGCTCATCCATAAAAGATGGACTGGGCTGAGTCCAGGCTATTTACTGGGGAATAACACAGAAACCACAGCGTTCCCTCCATCGATTATTAACCAGGCGCTCATGAAGACACTGTGTCCATGTCCGAGCTACATACTGGTATCAGAAAAAAAATGATGTCCTTTCACTCCAAACGGTGATGATTTGCCACTGTTTTCAGAGATAATATCATCTGAACCAAGACAGACTCACTTGACAGAGAAGATGCAGCACTGAAATTCAGATGAGGTGTAGATGCAAAAAGTAGCAGATTCACAAAGTGTGTATGTGGAGGAAGCAGTGGCAGTAAAAGAATAATTTCATCAATACTTTTGGATGTATACTCTGTACTACTATTCACTTTCTATTCAAGTATAATTTACCATTTTATTAGGTAAAAAAAGCTAAAACCTG
This sequence comes from Pseudochromis fuscus, assembly GCA_900323345.1. Lineage (NCBI taxonomy): Eukaryota > Metazoa > Chordata > Actinopteri > Pseudochromidae > Pseudochromis > Pseudochromis fuscus. Next base: position 8,239 of record OOFC01023900.1, on the reverse strand, counting down.
TGCAGTCTCAGTCCTGCAGTAAATCCTGCCTCCATACATGTTATATTCATTTTCAGATGAAGGTGTTTGTAACATGTTTTTTTGACGGTACAGTCACAGTGGAAGTTGAAGAAAAAAACCGTTCTCAGTGGATTGGTAAGCTAACGCTGATTTGATAACACAGTATTAGACTTTAAATTGGCTTAGCTAGGTGCTTTGTTTATTATTGTGTTGTTCACTTCTTTGGTTGTCAAAATGTTTGAAATATATAAAGGTGACTTTACTTCCAAAGCCTTTGCCTTTGCAGTGGTAGAATATGCTAACCACGCATCGACAGCAGTCATAATTATCAGAAACTTAGCTCTCCGCAGGGCTAACTTTATGTTATGGCGCATTGACCCTGGTACCTACTCACTCCGCTTCGCCTCGGATCGCTCAGGATCGTCCCTCCTCCGTGTAGCTGGCCGTCATTCGTGACGTCATCTTTTATGCGATTCTTTCGTTTCTAACCGGCCGTCCAGCTCCCGCTGAATTTTCTCATCGGCGAGTAATGACAGAAAGGTTTGCACCTCGTCCTGAGTCCATGGGGCAGGATTTCTAACAGCTTCCATTTCTCTTCTTGTTGTTATTTCAAACACGTCTGCACGATTTGCCGAAGATTTAAAAATGCCGCGTGTTTGCAGGGACGGATTACGTGCCGCACAGTGATGACGCAACTACGCAACGCCGTGTGTCCCATTGAAATTAGTCCGGGTGAAATACTATGCTTTGAGGTGTTAAAATGAAACGACTACTCGAGGCAGAGAAAATTCCTCGATCATTTTTTGTAATCGATTTACTCGAATTATTCGAGGAATCGTTTCAGCCCTAAGTGACAATGAAGAGATTTGGTGACTATGTCTATAACTGTATTTAAAAAATAAAGGTCCATGTAACCAGAGTCATGCCACCCATTGGTTTGTGCGTTTGGAAACATCCAGTTTCACATTTGGCCGACCACATATTTTTTAGTTTTTGAAACCATAATTGACCATATTTGGACAAGAGGGTGGAGCTGGGGAGCAGTCTCTGGGCAAAGCATTCAAAGCACTTTATGAGCCCAGTAATTGGAGCCACACCTCCAAATATCATCTCTTTCAGGTCTAAATGGTATTAAATTATTTTCAGATGGACCACCAGGACACTCATGAAAAGAAGTGACTTTAGCTAATGGCATCAGAATGACTTGTGACAAAAATATATTGCTGTGTTTCATGAGTGAAGTTGATGCTTTTTGAACAGTAGCCTATTGGAGCACAGCATCTACTGGCCATCAGTGGTATTGTACTTTTCAGCACCTCCACATTGGCTCTACATTTCAGACCTGGTAACCATCTTTTAAATACAGTCTGTGGATAAAGCAATCAGGCCTGAAGCATTGGTTTATAAGCTTGTAGTCAAATTTCTACTATCAATCTTACCTGAAATTGTGCCAAATTAAAATTTCCTCCTCTGTTTGTATTGTGATGACTCTATTAAAGGCCCCTTTGCTTTTTTCCAGCTGGTCAAAACAGCCACCATCCAGCCCACCATCTATGCATGAGGCTGTTTCATTAAAGTTCATTCAACCACCACCCCAATAAGAGTCAACTACAAAAAAATCCAATAGCCGCTCTGCACAAAAACCTCACACCCTGACAAAACAGGTGTTTTGATGGGTTTTATCCCGGGGCGGGTATTAACCGAGTGTCAGCTCTCCTCCTCTGTTCCACCCTCTTGCATTTCTCTTATCCTGCTTTTTCTACTCTTGTCTTGATCCTCATTATTCCACACTGGGGTCTTTGGGGGAGCAAACGGTCTATTATCCAAAGATGGAGCTTAAGACAACTTAAAGCTCCGGAGGAGTGGCTATTTATTTGGGTTGAAAGACAGAGAGAGAAGGAGGGAGTGTGTGTCTGGCCTGCCGTTCCCATATCACTTAGGCTAATGTGATTAAGGGAGAGCGAGAGGGGGAGTTCATTTAGTTCAGAGTGTGTTGGTTCTAAGTGATTCATGTCGGAGAGTCGAGGGAGGGCGGGGGCGGAGGGACGTGGCCCGTCACAGGACTTCCTGAAATACACAAAGATCCGCGCACAATCAAATAAGAATGGTGGCGTGAGTGCAAGTTCGTTTATGCAGTGCCAGGTACCAAAATTATTTCACATGAATGCACACACAGAAATACTCACTGGTACCAACCAAGGTCAGAAATGAGTCCTGTTCATTAATCTTCATCTTACCCACATTCTTCTCACAAAACCATTTGAGCCCCCTCCTGAAGTTTAGTTCAGTGAATCACTTTGTTGTGTAAGAAACATGAGCTCCAACTAAGTGTGTGAGAAGGAGAAATATCCATCGTTTTGTCTGTTAGCAACATCACAGAATCTTAATACATGGACAGATTTCAATATTTGCTCTTTTTTTTAGAGATAAGGTGAAATGAACAGCTGGATTATGGCTTGGCAGAGGTTAGCACTCTCTCAATCATTTCTAGTTACTTCTGCCAAGTGTATCTGTGCTTCTGTTGGCAACATTATGGGAGAAATAGTATTAACCAATGAAGAAATGATTACATGTTGGGCACAATCAGAGGATGAGATCTTATCCCAAAAAATCCCCAAATTCCAGAAAATCACTTATAACGGCCAAATGTTTAAAAAAAAAAGTCACAAATGTAGAATTTGTTGAAAAGCTGCACAAGCAGGATGAAAATATCTACAATCTGAGACAAGTTGGTGGAGATCAGACTCTTATTTTCAGAGACAAAGCTTTTATGTCTACCTATCATTTAAAAATGTCTGAACAAAGCAGCTCAGTAAGTGTTACTTTCAAATTACCAAATTAAAAGAAATACTGAGGCCCATATCAAACTAAAAATGCAAAAATTCAGGGGCAAAGAGGATGACAGATTGGGCAGAAGGGGTGCTGCTGAAGAGGCAAGAGGTGGGCAACAGCATGTGTGTTTGCATGTGTGTGAGCAGGGCCTCAAACCTGGCAGATGGGCCCACTGGACTTTTGAATGGCTTTTTGCATGCTGCCACCCACACACACATTATACAGACAGACAGAGCCTGTCGATGGCACTTCAAACTGAAAAGCTACTTCTGTGTATTAAACATTTCTCAGCAGCAGGTTTACAAAAAGTGGATGAATGCAGTGTAACAGCAAATCAAATCCAAACATCCTGCACTGTCTGCATGTTGTTTTCCTGTCAACAATAAAGGTGAACACACATGTCAGAATGTGTGTGTGTGTTTGTGTAAGAGAGGAAGGAGGTCTTTGTTTGACACTCAGCTGTATGCTGACTGCAAAAAGAGACACCCCCCCTCCCCCCTTGTCCTCCAAGAATACTGTCCCCTCTCCAAAAGACGTCCCCCTCCCAAAAAAAAGGGAAGGATTTTACAGACAGGAAGAAAAATGTGTCATCCCTCCCTCCCCCTCCCTAAGCTCTATTGTACACTTTCAAATACATCCCTCTGTCGGTCAGAGCTTTAAGGGGGAAGCTGTGTATTTACAGGAAAGTGTTAAGTCAGAGTCTGTGACTGGTTCACACATAATAACTGACTCATTAGACACTTTATATTAACTATAATTCCACATGCTGATAACCAATATCAATATCCAGTATTTCCACAGTCTGTCCTCCAGTTGGAAACTACTAGTGGACATCCCCATTATCATCATCATCATCATCATCATCATCATCATCATCGGGGGGATGAAAGCAGCCTTTTCATATCCCTGTTTCCAAAAGGGATGAATTGAAGATTCAGACAACATATGTGAGTCTGGACTGCAAGAGCTTTAGGTCAGCCACTAACAGACAAACAGGGCCAAGGACTGAGGCAAGGGGGGGAGATTTCTAAGGGACTTGGACCCACTACTGCATTTTCTCACACGCAGGACACTGTGGGTTGTAAAAAGTCCTATCAGTTTCCAGCTGTGAGGTGTATACAACCCTTTCACCGTCCCCTCCTTTTCTCCACCACTTGAATAAATAGTGGCTGAGAAATGGGCCGGAGGGGAAGAAAGAAGAAGAAGAAGAGGAGGAAGAAAAAAGAGGGAAGGATCCCTTTGGTACTTGTTTACCTCATGCAACACATCCTTCATGTCGCCCCAATTTACGTAGCCTTGGTGGACTTTGCCAAACAACTGCTCGCCAGGAGAGAAAGCGAGCTCACTTTCACCGCGATGGTGGATTTGCCGCAGCTGATGGGAAATGAGGCTTGAGCTGATGAGGTCACACAGTGAAGAGTTCATTCAGTGGTCTTCTTATTTATCTTTTTTTTTTGCATAAAGTGGTGAAGGTGAGCTGGATCAAGGTGTCAAGCATGTAAACGTGTTTCCCCGTGTGAGACTCCGATTAGTGTTTAGCCTAATCTCGGAGCACAGCGGCCACTTAAATTTCATAATGAGCCATTTGCATATGCAGCACTGTGATTATATGTAAGAGAAGATAGAAATGCAAAGGAGGTTTGCTTTCGCTCAGGCAGAATCTTTTCACAATAGCGTAATTTCACGCCGCGCAAATCTGCAGCTCCTCTGTGGGTCTGGGCCTGTGCTGATTAATTTAGTGTGAGGGAAGAGATTAAACACCCCAAAGCAGACATCAAGATAGACAGACAGGACCGACTGAGGAAGCCACTGCTGCACAGAAAACAAGTTGCTATATGAGGAGGATTTCAGCAGTTTTGTTCACCTTTATATCCAGTGTGGCATCAGGAACACTCGTCCAAAGGTGCAGATTATGTGATTTAAGGAGAAACTTTCTTGCTGAATGAAAACATTTCACTCTCTAGACATCTCAAAGGCTCGTCTCATTTCACAACTCATCCCTAAGATAGCATGAACTCAGCTCCTTGTTTAGGAGGGAGTGTTATCCTTATGTTGAGCAGGGGGCTCCCACTCCCACTCTGATATTTTCTGCAATTTGAGGTAGCTACATGTTAGCACTCCTCCTCCTCCTCCTCCTCCTCCTCCTCCTCCTCTGTGGACCATCTTACACCCAGCCCTGCAGCCGATGACATTATGTGGAGGTGTGAAGCTGACCGCCTCCACGTTCCTGACATTCCAACTATGGCGAGAGACGCTGCCTTTCCTCCAACGTCCACAAACTCCAAGGTTCATGTGGAGCTTCAGGTCATGTCTTCATCAGGCCACAGCCATATCTCAATCTGAGTTTGACTGAATTAAAATACACGTGGTTGCAGGAGGAGACAGAACCCCAAGCTGCATCTATCCTGCTCTTTACCAGGAGATAGTTGTACTGCACACTTTAATTACACTGCTATTGTGTGAATATTCAGGACTACCCTTTAAACTTTGTGTTGCATTTCATTTCCTTTTCACTCAACTTCAGGTAACTTCAGAAGTTTCATCCTTACTTGTCAGCAAAGGGAAGTTTGATGTAAACTGCTTTGGCTAAGATAATAAGAGAATAATGAGTTTTACAGCTCTGCAACATGTTTAACTCATTATCACCTCAGGTAGACTTCATGTCTTCTCTGGATACATGAATGACATGAAGACATTCTTACAACCTACACCAAACTCATTGCACTGAGCTGCTGCAGTTCTTGTAACATTATTTGGTTTTGTAATTATTTTTACTGCTTTATCTTCACCAGTTAATTATTGTGCTATCTATGATGACACAGCTTGTTTTGGTGTGATAATGGGTAAGTTATCTCTTCATTTTGACAAAGCAAAAGGCTGATTTTTTTTTAGATAATGACATCATTTATAGTGAAAAAACCACTGTGGTCTTCTGAAGATTATGGGATAATTATGAAGACATAATAGCTACAAGATGTAACTCCAGTTCAATCAGTGTGTGTGTGTAGCCTTCTGTCTGCAGGCCAGGCGGGGACAAAGAGCGTACACAGGACTGTCGTAGGTGGCTCACCCTCACTGTGCTGAGATCTGCCTTAGGCCCTGTCCACATGGAGACGCGTTTCGGTGTAAATGGTGAAGTTTTTTATCGTTTAGGGCAGAAGTGGGAGTGCTGGTCCTCATAGGCCGCTATCCTGCATGTTTTAGATGTGTCCCTCTTCCAACACACCTGATTCAAATGATCAGGATCGTTATCAGGCCTCTGCAGAGCTTGATGATGACCAGGATTCCCCACCCCTGGTTTAGGCCTGGCGTCCACACAAAGACAGCGATTTGGGAGCCAAATATGATCATTTCTGAAAACGGGTCCCAGAGTGGGAAAGTTTGAACACACCACCTGCGGCATTGTTTTAACGTCGCACAAGTTTAAATCATTCCTGGTTTAGGGGGAAACTTTTTACAACGTTATCGTTTTCGTCTCTGTGTGGACGGGGCCTTGGGGTATTCATGTGGAGCCTCGATGGGATTACCAACTGCAAACCCTGTTAGAGGGATTCTAGTTATTTGGAAGTAGTCACATAACCAAAGCCAGTAACTACTACGTCTCCATGATAATCTTATTAACTTGAGAAACTGGCAGAAACTGGTGAAAATACTTTCAGTACTTCTCAAGTATCTTCAGAAAAACATCCACTGACCACACAGAGTTTAGAAAAGAAGATGAAACTTGTCTTTTTAGAGGACACTAGATCACAAAAAAAAAAGTCAGCTCATATCAATCTTGTCAAGTCCCCCCTGACAGCTACGCAATGAAGGTTTGGTCCCAGACGCATTCATCAAACAGATCACAACCATGAGCCCACTACTAAGTACAGGGTTGGCATGGACGCACCTTCTGATGGGTCTTGCTGATTAATTCAACCAAGCAGTTAATGTTGGCCTGGACAAAGTCAAAAAGGCACAGGGAAATGAAAAGTACTGGATCCATCCATAAAGCAATGAGGCCAGTCATGCTTCCAGGTGCTGCCAATGACATCACCGAATCCTCTGCAGTATACGGTGTCCCATCCTTCACCGCCTCATCCCTTTAGATAATTTCCACCTCTATGAGAAACGCAGCCATCCCCACCCTGTTAGCGAAATAGACTGATCCGTTAATGGCTCCTAAAGCTCTCACTGTTAGAGGAAATGGCTTTTAATTTGGCCGATTAACAAGCTAGTAAATTCATCAGCAGAGCGAGAGATTCGTGGAATTAGACAGCGAGCATGAGAGCGAGGGAAACCGAGAGGAAGACAAGGACCATCAGCTATGTCACAATCCACTCAGGATGCTGTACAGGGGTGTAATTATCAACAATGCACATAAACAGAGCGCCAGAACATTTGGTTTCTAATCAGACAAAAACTTTGATCCAATCTTGAGACATGAGAGATCTGAACTGATGAAGAATGCAGGCTGAAGTGATTAGCCAGCAGGGAGAGGACGTGCAGGGGACGGTAATTGAGAAGTGTAACGTCCTTGGCAACTGACAGGTACAGGCACTCGGCAGATGAGGGATATTATAATTTGATTCATGTCCACCCACCAGCAGGAAGGACCGCAAGATCACTGTGCCGGTTAATGAAGGAGCCGCCTGCTGTATTTGGAAGGCAAATTTCTATTGACGGTCCAGTCAGGATCCGACTGAAGCAAATTAGGTAAGAAAAATACGTCACATGGGAAAAAAAAACTGAAGACATGTCTCCACAAGGAAGCTGGAGACTTTCACTAGTGAAGATAATCAATCACAAAGAGGGAAGCATTCAGCTTTCCTCACCAACTCAAACATAACATTCACTGAAGCTATTTATTGCAAAAAGATATTTAAGCTACCTACATTTGCAAAACTAGAGTACACCTCTGTCCTGACTGATGAATCACACAAAGTTAACTTGAAATATTTTTGGATCATTAGTGAATCACCTTTGTTGTGCATAAATGTACTGCTGCAAAATGTCAGACTGAAATTGAGGGATTGGTTACAAATGGAAATGTACAATAACTAGAAACCAGTCAGAGGGGACAAAACTCCATCAAAGCATAGTCCACGTACATGTAGCTGGTGGATCTACGGCACAGGTGTCAAACTTGTGCCATGGAGGGCCGAGACCCTGCAGGTTTTCTTTCCAACCGGCTCTCCAGCAGCTGATCTCACTGATTAGGTGCTTCCCACAAATTGAAGGAGGCACTGATTATCAAGATCACCTGCTTTAGGAGGTGGCTGGAAATAAAACCTGCAGGGTTTTGGCCCTCCATGGCATGAGTTTGACACCCCTGTCGCAAAGTCTCTTCATGAAGGGGTGGCGCAAGCACAGTGCAGTTGCTTGTATTGATTTTCATACATGCGCAAATGCTCGCGCCCTCCGCACC